>JABYQR010000148.1:0-103493 GCA_022592445.1 Cytidiella melzeri | reverse complement strand
TGAGCGCAAACCCTGCACGCTATGTGGGGATGCATTGGGTACCAAGTCACATTGGCCTCGCACTCAACGAGGACATGGACAAATTTGCCAAAGAGGCTACAGAAAAACCACAGCCGAGATTTACCTCGTGGAGTGTGGCACGTCAAGACAAAGATGCAATGGCTATTAAATGGTGGCATCGTCTTATGAAAGACTTTGATTACAAAGGGCACAGCAACGTTATTAAAACGTCTGAATTCAAGGGAGTGACACCAGTAGCCAAACGGCATTGGTGGTTGAAAAACCTTGGCGGAGCTCAGTCAGCGTTGTATAACGTTGATAAGCCTGATAATACAGTGGGTGTGGCGTAATATGCTGCTGCTACACGTCTCATCTCAGGACACATGCCTATTGGCGAGTTCCGTGAAAGATTTCACCTGGAGGGCCCCGCGGAATGTGCGTGTGGCGCTATTGAAACTCGAAAGCATCTGCTGGACGAGTGTCTTTTGTGGTACCGTGCTTGGAGACCACCTGACCCATACAACCAAGAGGAGCTAGCAGCTCTTGCGAGTATGGATTCTGCAGATTTCCAAAACTGCACACAGTCGTTTGGACAAAACGAACTCCTTGTGTTCTTGATCATGAACCCCATGGCAGGAACTTTTGAATGGGCTAAGCTGGTGGAAACGAGAACCTCAGATTTAGCTGCAAATTGTTTCAACTCCTACGCGGTAACACGAGTATGGGTTGAGACAATACTTAAACAAACAGTGTTTGGTGCCCACACCAAGTGGAAACCGATCGATTACAGTCCCAAATCCCACCGGCAGTTCATGCGCGAAGTGTGGAGATCAGGACATGAGTGGACTATAAGGACGCTCATACACAAAGGGGAGGCTTCTGAGGAGCAGAAGCGTGACCCAATATTGAAGGTGAAGAAGCCGAAGGAGAAACATATTCCGGCGGATGATCACCATGCCAAGGCGGAAGCTGAGGCCAATGCTAGGTCGGAGGAGGACAGAGCAAAGTTCGTCGACTGGTTTTTTAGAAATCTAACAGACGACCTGGAGTTCAAATCTCCATACTCCAGTTGGTGGGGGCCGCAGAGGGAGCGGCAATACCTTGCTAATGGAAGGCCAGCGGATGCGCTGGATTTCGGAGAGGATGATTTTCGCCTTCCTGTGGCAAACAGTGATTCCAATTCGGGACGCGATGGTCATCATGAGGACGGTGGCGAGGTCGACCCCTCGCTGTCGGAATCTACGCGGTGGCGGGCGAACCCCAGTCAGACAGGACGTTTGGCTTGGGGGGAACCCACGGATGCGGGTTGGGGTGTTCTCTACCCTGCATCCGGCAAAGGATCCCTTCACCTAAGTGAGTGAAAGGGCTTTTGTGTGCCATGACCTGGCATGTTGGTGAATGTTGTGTTTCTTCAACGGAGGGGGGGTTATTTTCTCTTTCTGCGTAGTAGCGACAACGCGCTTAGACGGGGCTAAGTCATCAGGCCTAGGACATACCACATTCAACCGTCCTGAAAAAACCGTCAGAAAGTAGCAGTTGCAGCGGGCACTCGCAGCCGCAGGCCAACATGGGGCCGGGGGTCTATGTCTCCCTTTCTGTTTCTGCCAAGTATAGGTTGTGACACTTGGGCGGTGCCTGAACACCACTGCCTCGCTGTCCGGTCCACACCACTCATCCGAGGACTGTATAAAACAACCCACAATCGGGACGGGCGCTGGCAGCCGTTTCATGGTTTCGGATTATGGTCTCACATGTAACTACGTTACGCACGGACCTTTATAAACTTAGATAATAATAAAAATAAAAAAAGAGGTACTTATCACTGTTACTTTCTGATGTAGTTCGTCAATTCTAAATCGTTCAATACCACGGTAATCTGTTTGACTATCAAATTCTCAATCACTTCGTCGAACCGTAGGTTTCAATTTATACGCAATAAATACATGCTAGTACACGTTCGGAGAGATAGCCTGATAACATGCGCAAGAAAGCTTCGTCCCAGTTCCAGGCTGAACACACATTAGAGGATCAGGGACGTATGTGCGCAGTTTTCACACCGTATCCTGGCCTTTAAAGTCGAGGATACCATGTACCTTCTCGGAATTGATGTTTGATGATTTGTGGGACGTGGTGGTGATACTGATCTCGTTGTTTGCAGGTTCGATATTGCCACCCACTGTGCCATTGGATAGAGTAAGAATGTGGTTATTGCTCCTGTCTACTCGCAGGAGGCCCTCGCGGGTAATTCCAAGACGAGCGGTAATGAGGCATTGAGAGATTCCCTGCCCATATCGGTACATCAGTAGCGGTAGCTTTGAGAATAAAGCGTATATCTTACGAAGAAAATGGGGATGATACAGATCATCACAAAGCCGACATTCCCAGCAGTCTGCGAAAGCGAAGAAAAAAATAACATGAGAAAAATGCACAGCGAGTGCAAGCACTCGACTCACAGTTATGCCACCCGTAGGCGCAAACGTAGCGATCTCGTAAAGCAACAATCCAATCCATGTGACCAATCCGGATTCAACAATCAGTGCGATGGCCGTATTGTGGGAATGATTTTCGTCGCACAGCTTCACAGCGCCGTTCCGCCTCGCGTTGCGAGACGCGTGTCTGCGTCCCATAGTCGGCTCAGCTTTCCACCCCATGAAACAAAGGAAAAGTGACATACAAAATTCTCCCGATTATACCCCCAGTTAGAGCTGTATTGATGGCAAATGTACACCATCCCCACGCCGCAGTGATTGTGAAACCGATACTTGACATATCGGCACTGAACGACGTATTGCTCTCGGACGAGGCCGCTAGCAGGTATGGGACATTTCCTGAAAACCCGAGAACTGACAGAAACTCGTTAGTTCATGCATAGGACTCGCATGTCAAGTCGACTAGAGACATACGGCCATTGACAACGAGTGCGACCAGTGGCCCGTATAATGCCCACCGCTTTCTTCCGTATATCACGTAGAACCTCCAGGCAAGCAGGCCATCGGAGATGAAGCCCTATGGTACCAGAGATGAGTTAAAAAACCACCAGGGAATGGGGGAAAAGCGTACTGCGACGGTAGACGTCAACCTGACGGAACCTGGAATCAACAACTGTAAGGAATACGGCGAGAGGCCAGCACTCACGATGTGATGAAGAGCAGTGGCAAGGTAGACTTCTGCAGTAGATTTGCGGGAGGATCAATCAGACGGGATTGGCCAAATATGATGCTCCGACAGATATAATGAATGAGAAGAGTAACGAATCTATCTCTGGTGAGTATCAGAGATGTGTCCCACACAGTCTGTACTTACAGTACGATGGTGACAATCCGGTTGTAGCGTGAAGCCACGTCAGATTTCCTATAAGTTGACCACAATGCGAGTATGAATAAGACCGCGTAAACCCCTTGAGATGTACTAAGCATTTGTGACATGAGTATGTTATGGAAAGCTCACCGAATAAGGCATTGAGCGTAGCGAACACAACAGCCGTGATCGAAAGATTGTTAAAGGCATCCAGGGTTGGAGCAGGTGCAAGGCCAGGACTCGTAGGTGCTGTCACTGCAGCCATTGCGAGCACGTCAATGAAGAAGGGTCTGAAGATTAGGAACTAGCCGTGACGGTGTGTTTATATAGCGAGCATAGGCTACGAAGAGAATTAAGTTGCGAGCACAGCCTGATCCAGCAATAAGCAGGCGTGATGAAGGTAGCCCAGTGTGGGGAGTGGATCTCACAAGAGCAAGGTCATCTTCAGATTCTGTCGCACCAGAACCTCAGAATGACATTCCGCGTGAACAGGAGGGTATATCTGGAGAATCGTAGCACTCAACGTGGACACCCCATCACCCAGGCGCAGCAGGATTAAATCCCCGCTGTGACGATGTGCTCATATAGAGAGCATAGGCTATGAAGAAGATCAAGTTGCGAGCGCAGCATGATCCAGCAAAAAGGAGTCATGATCAATGCAGCCCAGTAATGGGGGTGGAACTCACAAGAGCAAGGTCATCTTCAGATTCTGTCACTCCAGCACTTCAAACTGACATTGCGCTTGAACAGGGGGGTATTTCCCGGGAAGCGTGGTACTCAATCAGGGCACTCATCTCCCTGCATAAAATGATTCGATCGCTGCACTCGTCTGCAGCAGATGTCTCGTTCGTCGCATACTGCGTAGCAGTGTGTTTTCTGGAATTTACCAGCAGCCCATCAGTGAACCTGACAACGGGGAAGGGTTACAGCTCACAAATGGACATCTGGGCGAAGTGAAGACGTGGAAATTCAGTCAGCTTTTTTTTCGAGTTGCATACTGTATCGTGGAAATGTTTGGGCTTCGCGCTACTCGTGTGCTCGATCTTTTGATCTGTTAGATGCAAGAAGATATAATATAGTGCCGTGCGCTATTGTAGCCTTTCTTGTATGCTTATACTGCTGTGGTATGGGATGTGTTGATTCATTGGGAATGCAAAACGACATAGACTCACCTCAGGCTGTGTGATCGCGACTCGGAGTGGCGCCGCTTTGCGCGCCGCTTCACGTATGGAAGCATTGCTTCAAAGCTGGAGACCTAGCAGCACAAAGACCATGCGCTGAGTCGTGAATCACGTATGAACAGATCGGCCTACGTTGGAATTGTGTATACACCCCAAGGCAAGACGAACGACAAAGATGTCGAACTTGAACTTGAAGGTGGACGAGGACTCGGATGAGAGAGGCTGGGATGTTAGACGCTCAAGTACAGCGGCGATCTGATTGGCTTTAACGAGCAACTTAGTACCGATACTTTATGATGTAGTTCGTCAATACACGATTGCCAACCACGGTGATCGGCTTGGACTACCAAGTCTTTGATGACTTTGTTACATCAATTTCCTTTCATACACATCAATTACAGGCCAGCACACATCCGGAGAGATCATCTGATAACATGTGCAGGAGAGCTTCGTACTAGGTCCAGGCTGAACACACATTAGAGGACTACGGACGCATGTACACAGTTTTACACTGTATCGTGGCTCTTGAAGTGGAGGATACCATAAACCTTCTCGGAATTGTTGTCGGACGTCGACGATTTGCGGGACGTGGTAGGGATAGTGATCTCTTTGTTGGCAGGTTCGATAGTCAAGTTGACACCAACTGTGCCATTGGATAGAGTGAGACTGTGATCATTGCTCCTGTCTACTCGGAGGAAGCCCTCGCGGGTAATGCCAAGACGAGCGGTGATGAGACATTGAGAGATTCCCTGCCCATGCCGGCACTTCCGAGTCAGCAGCGGTAGCTTTGAAAAGAAAGTGTATAACTGACGAAGAAAATGGGGATGATACAGATCATCACAAAACCGATATTCATAGCAAACTGCGCAAAATTTACATGAGGAAACTGCACAGTTAATACAAGCTATTGTTAGAAGGCTATGAAAGTAGTGGAGAGCGTTGAGAGAGCGAGTCTGAGAGGGATCACACAGTGGGAGTTGGGGATCAAAAGTGCGTATCGTTGCATTGATCAGAGTAAGTCTTAAATACGGTAACTACGGCGCTAGTACGTTGCGCGTCTAAGTATTATAGTCGAACACTCCCCTTCAAGCACGAATATGAAGTAGTTCATTGAAGTGCTTGAGTTTTTCGAGAGGTAGTGCTTTAGTAAGTGTATCAGCACGTTGATCGTTAGAAGATATGTGATGAATAGTTATATACTTCTTGAGTACACGATCGCTGATGAAATTCTTACGAATTTCGAAGTGTTTAGTTTGTTGCGAATGTTGCTCGTCAGGTGAGCTAACAATGGCAATAGTTGATGCACTGTCAGTATACATTTTGACAGGATCCATAGTAAAGTTAAGTAGTTCGTCAATGAGTGCTTTTAGATATATAGCTTCAGTTGACGCATGCGCTAAGGCATATAATTCGGCTTCGGTGACCGATAGTGTTACAAGTGAACCACGCTTACTTGACCAAGAGATAAGCGAGTCATTATATGTGAAGGTGTAGCCCATTATTGGTTTATTGCCGTATGTAGTCATACCGTCAGAATCAGCGTATCCGACAAGTGAAGTATTAGTAGTAGTTGCTTGGTTTCCTAGGACAAGCCAGTAATCGCACGTTCCCTTCAAGTATAGGTAACACTGTTTAGCTGCAGCGAAGTGTTCCTTAGAAGGGTCAGCTAAGTATCGTGCAAGTTGACCAGTGCAGTATGCAACGTCTGGTCGAGTACAGTCAGCAACGTATCGTAAACCACCGACTAAAGACATGTATTGTTTAATAGCGTCAGCGTCCTGACGAGGTTCTTTCGAGTCACGGGGGGCTAAGTTGTGCTCGTGTATCATAGGCGTACGGCGTGTATGATCATGGTCAAAGTTGTTTCGTTTAAGTATAGTTTGGATATAATCGCGTTGACGAAGCTTGATAACACCAGAGGCTTTGTCGTAATCGATTTCCATGCCAAGCATCCAGTGGATAGTGCCACCGTTTGTTACCTCGACATGTTGTCTAAGTGCTATCTCAAATTGTTCAGCGACGACAGAAGTGATAGTACAGAGAGTAATATCGTCGACATGAACAGCGAGTATAAGTATTAGTTTTTCTCCCCTATAAAGGTAGAAGACAGCGTTATCATAGTCTGAACGCTTAAGTCCAAGTTGGAAAAGTATATCGCATAGTACCTTGTACCAGCGACGTCCGGCTTGTTTAAGGCCATAGATAGTTTTGCGTAGTTTAAGTACCCAGCCCTTAGGCAAGTTGGGCAGTAAGTCGCCAGGCGGCGGACGAAGATAAAGATCTTCATCATCGTTAATTTTACCGTATAAGTAAGCAGACTTAACGTCGAGTTGGTTAATCTCGAAGTGTAGTGAAGCTGCAAGTGTGAGTATGAGTCGCATAGAACTCATGCGCGCGACTGGAGCGAACAAGTCGTTTGCATAGTAATCAATACCATCGCGCTGAGAGTATCCTTGCGCAACAAGTCTTGACTTGAGTTTAGTAACTTTGCCATGTTCGTACTTAGTCTTGTAGACGAAGCGAGAACCAGTAATGTTGGCATTTGGCGGCGGGATACAGTATTCCCAAGTGCCGAGTTGTTCGAGTGTATCAACCTCAAGTTTCATAGACTTAAACCAATCGTCTTTGAGAGGGTGATTAAGTACATCTTTGAAAGTGACAGGGTCACCGACGTCCTCAGCATAGTAAGCGTTAAACTCAGTTAAGTAGAAAGCAATGTTAGTGTCTACTTCGTCGTAGTTTAGTCCACGAGCTTTACGCGATAGTTGAGGAGTTCTGTTGGAACGCCTTGGACCAGTAGGGTCAGGCTCGTCGATTTCCATTGGTTCTATGTGAGGGTTGTCCTCAAGTTCAAGTTGTTTTTCAGTAGTAAGTTTTTCGACATTTGGTTCTTTCTCCCCTTCAATTCGTATCGTAGAGTCAACGAATTGCAAGTTACGTTCAACTCCAACACGTTGTCCGAAGTAAACGTAGTGACCTTTAGAGTGTTCAGCGAAGCCTATCCAGACTCCCCTTTTACCCTTAGATGCTAGTTTATTTGTGCGATATTCGTCGTATACAATGCACGGCTGACCGAAGACTTGAAGTCCATCAAGGTTAGCGTCTGTGCCATATCGCTTAAAGTAAGGAGTTTTGTAGTTAAGTATAGTACGAGGAGAACGATTGTACACATACATCGCGTATAATGCAGCGTACCACCATAGTCGATTTGGTAAAGATGCAGTATGCAGGTTTACTCGAATCAAGTTCATAATAGTTTGATGTACACGCTCAGCAACACCATTTTGCTGAGGAGTATCATGTACAGTAAGACGTAGTATAGTTCCTTGAGTTTTTAAGTAAGCGGTCATAGCTTTACTGGTAAAGACACCGTCGTTATCGGCTTGAAGTATCTTGACACGAATACCATATTGCGTCAAAAGTTCAGTAGAGAAAATGACCCATTGAGTATAGGCATCATCTTTAGTAACTAGTGGTGCAAGTACTAACCATCTAGTAGCATCGTCGACGATAGTCAACCAGTATTTGTGTTTACCAGTAATCGACGCTGTGGGTAGAGGCCCAAAGATGTCGATATGGAAGTGATCTCCGAAAGCTTCAGCTAACGATGAAGAACGAAGTTTGGGTACAGTATTGCGATGGATATTGTTAAGTAAACAATCCTCGCACGGAGTTTCAGTATGGTCAGTTATATGATCAGTAATGATTGACGAAGTTTGAAGTAGTTTCTTGATCATGAAGTAACTGAGATGACCGAGTTTTTTATGTAGTTCAAGTAAAGTAATGCCAGTTCTATGCACGCTTGCTAAAGAAGTCACTCGAGTTGATGATAGCGTGTATAAATCATTTGATTTTCTAACAACAGCCACACAAGTCAAGTTCGAGTCGTATATAGTACAAAGATTGTGATAAAAAGTAAAACGATAATCAGAGTCCAATTTTCCAACGCTGATTAAAGTAAAAGGTAGAGTTGAGTTGAAGTAGACGTTCTTTAGCAGGAGTTCAGTAAGCTTACCACTTTCCTGTTCCACCTCGAGTACCATGTCACCAGCGAGTTTCAAAACTAGTTGTTCTGAGTTGGCAACAGTCAGTACGATAGTTGGTACGGAGTGGACATTGAAAAGTAAGTCTCGATACGGCGTACAGTGTATAGTCGCGCCAGTATCAAGAATATGTACCGACTCGTCTGTTGACGAAGTCGCATACAGCGGAAGCAGAGTATGAAAAGTGGTAGTAGTAAGTGAAGTACTTACGTGCATAGTGACGTCGGACTCAGAGAGAGCCGACACCCACGCGCTCTGGTTGCGACGAGGAGTAGTTGTCGACGGACCAGCAACAGCGGGAGTAGCAACAGCAGCGGCGGCAGTGGCAGCTTTGCCCTTGGCACCAGCAGCAACAGACTTCCGGGTGATACCCTTCCTCTTCATCGCCTCCTTGGACTTCTCTGTCCAGGGCGAAGGGCAAGTAGGCGTCGTGTGGCCTGTCTCGTTGCAGTTGTAACACTTCATCTTCGAAGTGTCACGAACGGACTTCTCCTTCGAGTAAGGAGCGGCGGCCGCACGAGCGGAGGAAGTGGCTTTCGCCGGACGTTCGACACGTTTGTCGACTGCTGGCGACGCGGCGGATGAACCACCAGCGGGCCTATCGCGAGGAACGAGGGTTGACGAACCCTTGGACCAAGAGCGGTCAAGTGGATGAGCGAGTCGCCAACTATGAAAGTCGCGGCGGAGCTCGACGCTCAGAGAAATGGGATTGTAGTCGTACTTCTCGCCCGCGGGAGTACGGGAACGCACGCCAGCCTCGTAGCTAGCGCGAGTATGCGCATAGGCGGGGGGAATGATGCCGACGAGGGCGGAGTAGAAGATGTGTTGGGGAAATTCGATACCCTTGGACAGAATCTTCGAGTATAAGTTGTGCGCGTCGTCGAGTAGTTTGTCCATTTCGTGGACAGGACGGCGGAGGGAGAAAAGTTGGAAGATTTCGTTCGCGTCCGACATAGTGGAAGTCGGCTCGAACCGTTCGGAGAGTTTCTCCATGAGTCTGTGCGGCGCGGTCTCGTTGAGATAGTTGGCCATCACAGAGTCTGCGATGTGTCCAGCCAGGACGTTGAAGACGGCCCGTTGGACCTCTTGAGGAATGGTAAGACCACCCCTGTAGCTATAGAAATCGACGATAGTTGACATCGCAGTATCGACGCGGAATTTCCACATCGGCCAGGTATCAGGACCTGTGAGTTTGCCAACGTCTGCGAAGGCTTTGTGGACGTCGCTAAGCGACATAGTATACTCCACGTCGTGCTTTGGAGGCACGGAAAGGAGGGACGACACTGCTCGCGCAGAGTCAGTGGGGCCAGATGGCGAGGGGGACGGTGCACGACGGGCTCTGGGCAGTTTGCCCCTTCGCCTTTCGTGCGCCTCGTCGTCGTCCATAGGATCGTCACTATCGTCCGACGATGGCTTAGTGGTGTGACGACGGGCGAAGTCGTCGCGGAGTGTGTCGAAAGGAGTGCGACGGCGATCAGAGGGAGGAGCTGAGACTCGACGTGATGCCGTGTTGCGGGCAGTGGGATGGTCAACGACGGCAGAGGTAGAAGCGACGTTGGGAGCGTCGTCGGAAGGTGCAGGCCCTGGGGTAACAGCGCGAGAAGCGGAAGACATTGTTGGTTGTTGAAGAGGGGTAGGAGCAGGAGGAGGAGTAGGAGTAGGAGTGAAGACCGGGGTACGTCTCCTGCGAGTTGTACGAGGGATAGTGCCTCGAAGAAAGTCGGTTTGTTTTCGTTCGCGCGTAGAACGACGAGGTTGAGGCTGATCAGTAGGATCAGAGCTCATCAACTAGTGGGCACGCGGCGGATTAACCACCAGCGGGCAGAGAGTGAGTGCAGATAGTAATATGAGTGAGGTAGTGAGCTTATCCGGGGCTCATAACCTGTTAGAAGGCTATGAAAGTAGTGGAGAGCGTTGAGAGAGCGAGTCTGAGAGGGATCACACAGTGGGAGTTGGGGATCAAAAGTGCGTATCGTTGCATTGATCAGAGTAAGTCTTAAATACGGTAACTACGGCGCTAGTACGTTGCGCGTCTAAGTATTATAGTCGAACAGCTATCGACTCACAGTGATGCCACCCGTAGGCGCAAACGTAGCAATCTCGTAAAGCAACAATCCGATCCATGTGACCAGTCCGGATTCAACAATCAGTGCGATGGCCGTATTGTGAGAATTCGCGTCGCACAGCTTCACAGCGCCGTTCCGCCTTGCGTTGTGGGACGCGTGTCTACGTCCCATAGTAAGTTGAGCTTTCCACAAAACAAATAATGTGACATACAAGATTCTCCCAATTATACCCCCAGTTAAGGCTGTATTGATGGCAAATGTATACCACCCCCATGCCGCGTTAATCGTAAAGCCGGTAAGTGACATATGATCACTGAAGGACGTAGTGCTCTCGGACGAGGTCTCCGACAGGTATAGACAATCTCCTGAAAGCCCGAGAACTGAGAGAAACTCATCAGTTCATGCATAGGACTCGGCGTCAAAGTTGACTAGAGACATACGGGCATTGACAACGAGTGCGACAAGTGGCCCGTATAAAGCCCACCGCTTTCTTCCGTATATCACGTAGAATCTCCACGCCAGCAGTCCATCGGAGATGAAGCCCTATAATACGACAGATGAGTTCGAGAATCGCCAATGATTGGCGAACAAAGCGTACTGCGACGGTAGTCGTCAACCTGACGGATTTCAACATCAACGTCTGTACGGAAGAAGGCAAAAGGCCAGCACTCACGCTGTGATAAAAATCAATGGCAAGGTCGACATGTGCAGTAGATTTGCGGGAGGGTTGATCAGACGGGATTGACCAAATATGATGCTCCGACAGATGTAATGAATGAGAAGAGTAACGAATCTATCTCGGACAACCATTTGTAGTGAGTATCAGAGATGAGTCCCACACAGTCTGTACTTACAGTACGATGGTGACAATCCGATTGTAGCGTGAAGCCACGTCAGATTTCCTATACGTTGACCATAATGCGAGTATGAACAAGACCGCGTAAACCCCTTGAGATGTACTAAGCATGCATAACATGAGACTGTAATGAAGAGCTCACCGAATAGTGCATTGAGCGCGGCGAGCACCACAGCCGTGATAGAAAGATTGTTGAAGGCTTCCAGGGTTGGAGCGGGTGCAAGACCAGGACTCATAGGTGCTGTCACTGCAGCCATTGCGAGCACGTCGATGAAAAAGCTTCTAGGAACTGAGATAGAACCCCGCCATGACTGTGTGCTTATATAGGGAGCATAGGCTATAAAGAGGATCAAGGTGCGAGCACAGCCTGATCCAGCAATGAGTGGCAATGATCAATGTGGCCCAGTTTGGGGAGTGGGTCTCACAAAAATCAGGTTGTCTTCGAATGTTTACATACCAACACTTCAGGTTGACGTTCTGTGTCAAGAATTGGATTCTCCATGGTGCTAGACCTGAACCTTATTCTTCGAGATGCAACATTGGTTGATTCGATTACCACTTGTCTGCAGCGGATGCCTTGTTCGTTGCATGACCTATACATGAGCACAGTGTCCCTCCCAGAGTTCACCAGCAACCATCGGTGGAGCTGACATGATTTATCAGTTTGGGTCTGAGCACCTGTGTGTAAATACATCTCAGAGGAAGCAGCAGGTCCGCCACGTTACATATATCTGTTGATCAAACGGTGATGCTTCGTACCTAATTATTCTCTTACGGTGGCCGCTGATCATAAGGAAAAGAGGCTAACCTCGAGGAGTTTCGAAGGCCTTACTCGTGTCGTACTGTGTCGGAACTAAACTATGCGTAAGCAGTACCAAAAACACCGATGCAAGGATACACTCACAACTTGAAGCAACAACACCGAAAACCTGTTTCGCATGACACCCATGCGGAAGCGGGAACTCGCCCACGCCGTTAACAAATAGTTCCATGGCATCACAAATGGGCGGACGCCTCCAGGTCTAACCCCCATTCCAAAAGACCTGTCTCCACGATCCACGCTGTCCCTCTTTGTCGTAACAACCAAAGCAGATACACTTCACCTCGATACTAACATCGCGTTTCAGAACGATAAAGCTTCCGTAATACTTGATAATGCGCCAACTTCGAACAAATGTGACGAATTGCTCACTGTGAAGGGAATAGAGCGGTCGACCGAGGTGGGCTTGGGTGTATACACAACCAGGAGGACAACATCGACTCGGATTGACGCATACGACCCGTAGGGCGCAAGAGAAGGACATGCGAGAGTATCGCCATACATGGGGTGATAGGCGTAGATTCAGCTACAAGTGCTTTGCTAATTCGCCGGAGATGATGTTGAGTTGGGGTGGGCGGTGACGAGCCTACCGATTTCACGACATCATATTCCACTAGATACAAGTCCAGAAATTCATTTATACGGGCTTATGCACAATCAGGAAGGTCGTCTCATATTAAGCATAGGAGAGTTTCGTACCAAACAGCGTAACTTGGAGGATAACGAATGTGTATATGCAATCTTTACATGCTGTCAGCTTGAGTGAGATTGAGGACACCGTAGACTTTCTCGTTGTTGTTGCCAGAAGTCGATGTGTTGTGGGATGTGGTAACACTGATCTCTTTGTTTCCAAATTCGCCACTACCTCCGACCGTGCCATTGGACAGAGGAAGAGTACAGTTGATGTTTTTGTCGAGGAGGCCCGAGCGAGCCAAGCCAAGCCGGACGGTAAGGAGGCATTGTGAGATTCCCTGCGCATTGAATCGACATATTAGACGCGATAGCCATGGAGAGAGCGTCGGTAACTTACAAAGAATATAGGGATGATACAGATCATCACGAAACCAACGTTGAGGGCAGTCTGTGATTGATATCGCGTCAAGCAAAATGCGTAGTTGCGCTCTCTCCTCAACTCACAGTGACACCACCGGTGGGCGCAAACGTGGTGATCTCATACAGCACCAATCCTATCCAGGTGACCAGTCCGGATTCGGCGATCAATGCGATAACCGTGTTATGAGGGCTTTCCCCACACAGCCTCACAGCGCCATTCATTCTTGCGTTGCGAGCCATGTATCTGCGTCCAATAGTTCGTTCAGTCTGCCAGCCAATACGGTAAGAGACGCGGAGCGTACAAGATCCTCCCAATTATGGCCCCAGTAAGAACGGTGTTGATGGCGAATGTGAACCAACCCCACGCCGCGATGATTGTAAAGCCAGTGATACTGTTATAATTCGCGGTGTCGTGGTAAAATGACAGGTACAGACAATCTCCTGACAGTCCAAGAACTGCCAGAAACCAATCAGTGCGGACGTAGGAGGCCAAGTTGACTTGAAAACGTACGGGCATTGGTGATTAATGCGACAAGAGGCCCATAGAAAGCCCAACGCTTTCTTCCATACATCACATAGAATCTCCAGGCAAGCAGACCATCAGAGATAAGCCCCTACAATGTCATAGGTGAGTATAAAAACTGGGGATTCTTAGCAGAAAAGAGCGTACTGCGACGGTAGTTGTTATCCTGACAAACACAGAAATGAACATCTATACGGACAAAGTGAAAAGTAAGCAACTCACGAGGTGACGAGTTTGAGCGGTTCAGAAGACATATACTGCAGGTCCTTAGGAGGGTTTATCAGGCGTGACTGGCCGAATATAATGCCTCGAGAAATGTAGTGAATGAGAAGAGTAACGAATCTGTTACAAGCAACCGATCAGCATCACAGACATGCCTCAAGCGTGCTCTGCTCACAGTGCAATCGTGACATTCCGATTCAAGCGTGAAGCCGCGTCAGATTTCCTATACGTTGACCACAGTGCAAGTATGAACAAGACCACATAAACCCCTGGGCTTGTAGTCAGCACTCATAGATATTGGGGGACGCTGGGACACACACCGAAGAGGGCGCTGAGCGCAGCGTATATGGCAGCCGAGATAGAAAGACCGTTGAAGGCTTGCAGGGTTGGAGCAGACACGACGCTAAGAGTAGGTACTGTCACTGCAACCATTGCGAGACCGTCAATGAAGAAGAGAACGCGGAATCGAGAAGGGACTTAGCTGCTTGTTTATATAGGTATGAAAAATGGAGTGGCTGAACTACAGCGAGCAAGATGTGAACACGCCCTCGATGACAGGTTGTTTGAGCTTGATATAGCCTATTTGGGGGAGCGGATCCCTCAATCAATAATCACTTCGATATCTTACTGGCATCTGGCTACCTGCGTACGAGAAGTTGTATTCCAACAGCAGCCATGGCCCTCGAGCCGGACCTTGCTCTCCGAGAGGACGTAAATTTCCAAGTTGTAACTCGCCTGCTCCAGTACATGCCTCGTTCGGTGGGTACATCAGTGCTCCATTCTATGGTTCATCAGCAACTATCAAGCAACTATCAGTGGCACTGACAATACCTGCAACTCACATGTAGACATTTGAGCTGAGTGGAGAATTACGTGCCGCCCAACTCAACTCACGAGCTTCCCAAATCGCCGTACGCAGGAGTAAATGGACTTCATTCTGACATACATATCAGAGTGGCGGATTCGTTCAACACATTACATCGCCGCCCTTTTGATCGTTCCTGATATGTTGTGCTTAGGCACCTTGACAAAGTGGCTACTGAGCACAAGAGATTGGTGTCGAGGACTTATCAGGAACGCACAACGCCAACTCGCGTCAGACTGTGTTCGACCAGATGGTACCGCTTCAGTGAGCTATCACAAGAATGCTGAATGCCGGGTGCACTCACTATCAATAAGATTGAGAACCTGCCACCTTCGTAGACGCATCCACTCGAAGACATCGGCAATCCACGCGGAAGCACAAGCAGCCCCTGCCGCTGTTACCCATCCATGCTTTACATTGGAGAAGGGCGAGCACCTCGAGGTCTGCTCCACGTTCCACAAATAGAGGTGCAGTCTCCCCAGTCTTCACAGTCCTCCAAGATCTAGACAGTGATAATCCACCTTTGTTGCGTGTGCTGAACCACGGAGCTCCGAGATACGCCGAGTTGACGACTCCGATCCATGACTGCGAGGGAATACCAACTATTCCCTATTCGGATTTGGAGAGAAGAATGAAGGCATGTAAAGCTGCTCGCATGATAGTCTATTGACGTCTCTGACTGCCAATATAGTTCACTTCAGGAAACACCTCAATACAGAGCTTGGATGACACCCTCACAACGTCCAACAGCTCATGATAATGGGCATCAGCGTAATCATAGGACATTAAAAGAGCAGACACAACCTACTTGTTCAAGATAATATCTGGCTGTCTCTGTTACCAGCCACGGCCAGCTAACTACCGTGCGCGATCCACGGAGATGCACAAACTGTTGCTTCTGCGATGACTTTAGTAAATTGCGACGTCAGCAGAACACATGGATTCTTACACTGTGAATCGTCCTGCCTTTCTCCAGATCTAGAATTTGGCAATCGTATAGGGGATCTTTGGGATCCATGTGTGTATGCGCGGCAGTCAGGGAAAGGATCACGGCCAGGCGCAAAGAAGACGACGGGCTCTGGACGCTCAAATTGTCCGCGATCGTCTGAAAGCTTTCTACACCGCCGTCCGGTGGCTGAGGGCTGACGAGGCGAAGAGGTGGACCCAGTATATGTATACTCACTGGAAAGCTGTTACACCCAACGACAGAGCCCTCTTGTTCACCGTCGACAGCAGAGGGAGAAAGATCATCCGGCATATACGTGTTGTCCGTAACACTGCTTCGCCGGCCGGCGGTATCATAATCTAGCATGCCAAATATGCCTTTCATTGGCGATGGAAGCCACTGCGGGCGGTAGCGGCGTAGTCTATGTGGAAACGCCACCGCAGACGCGGCGGCTGCACTGCTTCATACATTCCCAGTGCCATCTAAGAAGTAGATTCAGCTGCGCATGGCGAATGTTTATATTGAGAATCAGCACTAACACTGTGCCCATAATCCTGTGGCCAGGTACAAGCTGGTCGTTACAATTGTCTGGCCCCAACACGAGACTATAATGACGAAATGCCAAGCACCAGAAGGACGGCAATGTTGAATACGCGATACCCCATAATCATAATCAACAGAAGTGGTCTGTGCTCTGGTTCTTCATAATTAACTGCGGCTTGCTGGAAAGCTGACATTACGGGATGCTTACTGGGGTTGTCGTCCTGTCTCGCTGATATTGACGTTTGAGATTCGGAAGAGAACGACTGATTGATGGCGAAGGAGGTTATTTATGTCTCTTGGGTCGAAGGTGGGAGTTTGAGGTTCTGACATGATGAGACACGGAGAAGAACTTCCTGTGTGCATGGTGCCACGGAACCATGGCACAGGTCACCCACGTTGCTGTGTGGGATATACACGGCAAGGATCATGGGATTTGAAGGCGTCCATTCAAAAATAGCGGTAATACTCCACAACCAGCAAAGCTGAGGAGCTCGAGCCGTTTGTGCGGAAGTTTGTTGTGTCCCATACCTAAATATATCGGACAGGCTGTAGCAGAGGTTGAGATGCCTGGTTAATTCATACGGGACCGTATGGAAATTCATGAAAAAACTTTGTTTGACCTACACGCTATGGTGAAACTCATAATTGAGCAGGTAGCATGCGTTCAACTTCGTCTTCTGACTCATCGTCACTATCTGATGTACGACTCGCGTCCTCCTGTACCAGAGCTTCCAGTTGTTCTAGGTCCCAGCCTAACATACTCTTTGGCAGCTTCAGTGCAGATACGGCTGAGGCGAGCGTCGCAAAGATCTGTTCACTGAAGGAAACAACATGAATGACACATAACTGCGAGCAATCGAGCAAAGCACTCACCTAGCATATGCTTGCGCCCAGAGACAAAAGTCGTCGACCCAAATCTTGCTGTATGCGTAGTAGACGTCGTGATGATCCAGGATCTCCTTCATTTCCAACAGACAGCGCACGACCAGGCGCTTGCCGCCCGCGAGGAACGAGGCAACGTCGGCTCTGCAAGCTTCGGCTAGGGCATACGATCGGTACAAGGGGAACGTTAGAGATCGCCTATAAGATGTCGCAAGTGTCGCTGCTAATTCCTTTTTGTCGAAATGCTCGAGAGTTGCCGTTTTTCGTGCAACGTAAGGTGCAGGGTCCAGAGCGGAGAAGGCTGGAGTAAGGGAGCAGATGGTCCATGGGCTCTCCGGAGTGGGGTCCTTCTGCGTCGTTCGCGAGTCGTATGCGTATGCATATAAAAGAGTAATTAGGGTCAGGTAAAGATTATGTGTTTGCGACGTGGTGGCGATATCTGCAGAGTCTCAGCCAGTAGGAATGGCCAGACAACAATGAGAGAATACAAACATTCTTTGCGAGGCAGTCTCAACATTGCCAACTTTTCCACTTCTGTATAAGACCAGTCTGAATCTAGATTTGCATATGGATGTTTCCAGCTACAAAGCTCTATAATGTACTCGTCGTCGGCAAAGTCTGCACTAAAATGTACGATGTCAATGTCAACCCTTACAGAGCGAGTACCTAGACCAGACTTACATGTAATGCTCCTCATCGAACTTCTCGTTCTCATGTTTGAGCCTTTTCTGTCGTCGCTCCTGAGAATGACTGCTTTCGACGTCCGCGCCAAGTTCATTTACTTCGTTTTCGGTATGTTCAACGTGTTGAAAATATCCTGTATATAAATTAAGGAATCCGTAAGGCTGTTGTGCTGATGTCTTCAGTAACGGCTCCGACGTAGAGATGTCTTGTTTTATTTGCCAGTCATTCTCCGCCGCTGTGGGGACGATGAGATAGTTGATCGACAATAACACAGAGAAGCCCTGCCTTCATATATCTCCTGCTCGGCGAGAGACAGCCCCGACGTCCTCGCAGTTAGATCATCGTCCTCCGATACACTCTCCTGGGAATTCAAGACCTCAATGAGAGGCTTTCCTTCGGCGCGCTCCGACCTCCGGGGTGCAAGCAATTTCGAAAGCAAGTCCAAATCTTCAAAGTCTTGACCACGAACCGACTTCGTTAGGGATACCGTTAGATAGCCTGAGACCGGATCGTAGCGTGCTGATGAACCTTCGTCGTCGTCTTGTAATGCATGCGAGAAGTTAAGGCGAAGAAAGTACGGGTTTATGTGTAGCGTAAAGAGGGTATCGTCTACGTTAAGTTCGACATCAGAGGCCTACTTCCAGAGCATCCATGTCAGTACAAAACCACGGCATATGTTCGGGAAGACGACGACGTACTCTGACAGATGGGCAATAAACCAAGACGATCACTGCCTCCTCTGTCTGGCTGCAGGAAAAGCGCGGCGTGATCATGGTGGTCGACGGTCAACGAGAACTTTATGATCGGGCGGCTAGCACAATGGGTTTTCAGCCCAGCTTTCAAGTTAACGTTCAAGCACACCGTCCTAGCAAGTGTGGACCGCACATCGAAGATGAGCTGGCCGGTCAAATGATAGCAAGATTTGTGATAGAGATGCGGCTGTGCGATGGGCTAGCTGTGTGCGAGTAAAGTTTGCAGGACCCGAGGATAAAGCGCACGAGTCAGAGCCTGTTGCTTAACTTCATCCTGTATCCCCATCCTCTCCATGGACGCACAGGTGAGCATATATTGCAACAGAGCTTGTTTGGGATTTAATCATGGTGCTGATGTTATTGAAGAAACTACCAGCCTATCCCTCACTTGCGACAGTGGAGCAGCTAGTGCTCGAGGAGAAACGAGGAAACTGCGTGCCAATCTACGTCGAACTACCTGGTGATCTGCTTACACCGTGCACAGCCTACCTCAAGATAGCCAAGGACTCAAAATACAGTTTCTTGCTAGAATCTGTTGAGAGCGGCGAGAACCTTGGGCGATATAGTTTCGTGGGTGCGGGTGAGTCTTCATTTTAGCTCAACACACAGCGCGTTTTCATGCCAAGGACGGATTGAGACCCGTTCAAGGTCGTCAAGACAGGCCCAAATGAGAACATCAAAGGAGATCCTACGGTAGTGCTCCAGAAGGAACTTGCTGGTCACAGATACGTCAAAATCCCGGAGATTCCAACTTTCACCGGCGGGGCCATTGGATATGTGGCCTATGATTGCATTCAACACTTTGAGCCCAAAACTGCCCGCTCTACGCAGGATACACTTACGGTTCCGGAGGCGATATTCATGCTCGTGGACTCTCTTCTCATCTACGACCATCTATACCAGACCGTCAAATGTGTTTCACATATCTTTTGTCCAGAAAACACCGTCGCGGCCAACCTGTCCTTCATGTACCAGACGGCTGTAACCAAGGCTCGACGACTCGCAAAGCTCATACTAAGTCCGGTTCTCATGGAAGTGCCGCAGCCGCCTATCGTACTTGGCCATGAGGCTACCTCTAATGTCGGTAAAGAGGGCTACGAACGGTTCGTCAAGACGCTCAAGGAGCACATCATAGCGGGTGATATCATCCAAGCGGTGCCGTCACAACGTCTCTCTCGGCCCACATCGCTACACCCTTTCAATGCCTATCGACACCTGCGACGGATCAATCCCAGCCCGTACATGTTTTATCTAGACTGTGGCGACTTACAGATCGTAGGCGCGAGCCCGGAGACTTTGTGCAAGGTCTCGAAGAATCAGGTATTTAATCATGCCATTGCGGGCACCGTGAGAAGAGGCAAAACTGTGGAAGGTAAGGACACCTCGCCTTTCTGTTACCACGAAGCTCACCTCCTGTAGAGGACGAAAGACTCGGTGCTGAGCTGTTGAAGTCAGAAAAGGACCGCGCCGAGCACATCATGCTGGTTGACCTCGCCCGGAACGATGTCAACAGAGTGTGCCAGCCAAAAACCGTGAAAGTGGATCATCTCATGCGCCTTGAACGATTTAGCCATGTAATCCACTTGACATCGCAAGTGTCAGGCGTCCTTCGAGAGGACAAAAACAGGTTCGTGCCAGAGAGCTGCACACGTTGTCTGTATCTCTACTAAGGCTCCACATGGGTAGGTTTGATGCTTTCAGGTCGATATTTCCGGCAGGCACCGTTTCAGGAGCACCCAAAATAAAAGCTATCGAGCTTGTATATGATCTCGAACAGGACCGAAGAGGGGTATATGCTGGAGCCGTCGGTCGGTTTGACTTCGCGGAGGACGAGATGGACACATGCATAGCTATCCGCACGATGATTTTCAAGGATGGCGTCGCGTACCTTCAGGCAGGAGGAGGCATCGTGTTCGACAGCGTAGAGGAAGACGAGTACGTAGAGACCATTAACAAACTGGGAGGAAACGTTAGGGCTTTGGAGCAAGCAGAAAGTAAGCTTTAGCATGTCATGTCGAATGAAGTCGACACTAAAATATTTTCAGAGTATTGGTATAGCATTCAGAATGCGGCTGGAGATGTATAGTAGAACGAATTATGTAATGTAGGCCCTCTGTCTTGGCTAAGCCACGGCAGGTTCCCTCCGACTGCTGTTCGGAGACGTCATCCGAGCCACAAACTTTGCACGTTCCTTTCTCCTGTTTGCCTCTTCCTTCGAAATTTCCACACCTTCCCGTCCAGCCACGCTGAGTACACCAGCTACGAGCTCTGCCGTTTTGACGCTTTCATCGTTCGCTGGTATCGGGTACATGACAATGCGTGGATCGACATTTGAGTCAACGATACCAACAGTAGGGATGTGGTTCTGGGCGCATTCCCGTATTGCGTGCAAATTGGCCAGCGGGTTGAGGAATATGACGAGGTCGGGTGTGACTTGTACGTTTTCGACTGTGCCAGCTCCAAACATCGCGAGCCTGTTTGTCAGCGTTCCCGGTAACCACTTGCTACCCACGTGGTATCCATATTCTCCCATACGCTCAGCAGCCTTGCGCACAACCGTGCTCAGTTCTGGCGACGTGCCAACAAACACCACGCTCCCTGCTTTGGCTGCCACACCCCGCACAACCTTTGCTGCTCGTCGAAGCAGGGGTAAAGTGTGGTCCATATCAATCACAGTGATACCTGCTCTGATGCCGTACGCGTAGGGGGTGAAGTTGGGGTTCATAAGAGATTTTGAGTGACCAAGGTGCGCGCCAGCTGCCATCAAGGCGGAAAGTGTGAGTTGATTAGGTGCGACGGGTCGGTGAAGTGTGTGATGAGGCTGGAACGTATTATCTCGTGTTTGTGTAGACCCATATCGAGAGAATGTGTCCACTGCATGGCGTGTCAGTTAAGTGAGCTGGACGGCAATGAGACGCGTCGTACTGAATGACTGGAAAGTACCACGTTCGGACTGCATGTCTTGCCATTGCTCTTCTGTTAATGGCGGGCGGTCTTCGGCTGTCTGAGAGACATGCCTGGCGCCACTAAAGCTGGCTTGTAGCCGTGGAAGCTGTCGCACACGTCGAGCAACAGCCCTCGGGAATTGTGTCGCAAGAGAATGGCTGCCAGTGGACATGGATGCTCGCTGCAGAATAACCTAAGCGCACAAGCGTCTAGTAACCTGGAAGTTCCCGCTTACCTCAGCGCCGTCAATCGATTTTCAAGTTTTTCTCGACCTCGCCAGTTCCCCAGCACCCACCACCACCACACCTTTTCTTCCTCTCCCTTTCATCTCTCTCTTTTACCCAAAAAATGGAGGACGCGTTTGACGGCGCCATCGGCATCGATCTCGGCACCACCTACTCGTAAGTGCAGCGCAATAAACTCATCTAGCTCCGGGAAGACTTAGTCTGGTTTTCTAGCTGTGTCGGTGTCTGGCAAAACGACCGTGTGGAGATCATTGCCAATGACCGTGAGTCTTCTCAACAATAGCCATAAAATTTAGCTTCAATAATTGCGCGCAGAGGGTAACCGAACGACACCTTCCTATGTCGCTTTCTCGTCGGAGGAGCGTCTGATTGGTGATGCGGCGAAGAACCAGGCTGCTATGAACCCTCGTAACACCGTTTTTGATGCCAAACGTCTTATTGGTCGCCGTTTCGAGTGCGTCGCGAATCAGTCTTCAGATTCAAGTAAGATACTCACAGATATTCATTCCATAGTGATCCCGACGTGAAGAAGGTTTGTTGATTCCAGAAAACCAGAGATTTCACATTTATTAATACTCGGGATGCCGTAGGACATGACCCACTGGCCTTTCGAGGTTATTGACAAGGATGGATCACCCTTAATCAAGGTTGAATATCTAAATGAGGAGAAGACTTTTAGCCCCCAGGAGATTTCCTCGATGGTTTTGACTAAGATGAAGGAGATTTCTGAGGCTAAGCTCGGCAAGACTGTCCAAAAAGCTGTCGTCACGTTAGTGCAATTTCAAGAAACTTATGAAGTTATCTTGACAATTTTCATTTCAGCGTCCCTGCGTACTTCAATGACTCTCAGCGATTGGCTACGAAGGATGCAGGTGCCATCGCTGGCCTCGACGTTCTCCGTATCATCAACGAACCTACCGCCGCTGCCATCGCCTACGGTCTTGACTCGAAATCTGCGCAGGAGAAGCACGTCCTCATCTTCGATTTGGGTGGAGGAACTTTCGATGTCTCTTTACTCAGCATCACCGGTGGTGTCTTCGCCGTGAAGGCCACTGCTGGTGATACTCATCTTGGTGGTGAGGACTTCGACAACAACCTCTTGGAATTTTTCAAGAAGGAGTTTTCGAAGAAGACTGGCCATGACATTTCCGAAGACCCTCGCGCTATCCGTCGTCTTCGAAGCGCATGCGAGCGGGCGAAGAGGACGCTGTCGAGCGTTCCTCAAACTACTGTCGAGGTTGACTCGCTCTTCCAGGGTGAGGACTTCTCCGCGAACATTACTCGTGCCCGTTTCGAAGAAATCAACGGTGCTCTCTTCAAGTCAACAATCGACCCTGTTGAGCGTGTGTTGAAGGATGCGAAGATGTCTCGCGAGAAAGTCGACGACATTGTCCTTGTCGGTGGTTCTACTCGTATTCCCAAGGTTCAATCGCTTGTCTCGGAGTACTTCGGTGGTCGCCAACTCAACAAGTCCATTAACCCTGACGAGGCCGTCGCATATGGTGCCGCTGTTCAAGCCGCTGTTCTCACTGGCCAAACCTCTGACAAAACCGCCGATCTCCTCCTCCTCGACGTTGCTCCTCTCTCCCTCGGTGTTGCCATGCAGGGCGACATCTTCGGTGTTGTTGTCCCCCGTAATACCCCTATTCCCACCAACAAGTCAAGAACTTTCACGACCGTTGAGGACAACCAGACCACTGTCACTTTCCCCGTGTACGAGGGTGAGCGCACACAGTGCCGTGACAACCGACTTCTCGGCGAATTCGAGCTAAACGGCATCCCCCCAATGCCTCGCGGCCAAGCCGAACTTGTCACCACTTTCGAGGTTGATGCCAACGGTCTCCTCAAGGTTACTGCCCTGGACCGGGCTTCCGGCCGCAAGGCCCAGATTAGTGAGTTTCTCATATGCATATAGTCTATAATCAGACCACTGACTATCTTGTCAGGCATCACCAACTCCGTTGGCCGTCTCTCGTCCGCTGAGATTGACCAGATGATTAAGGATGCCGAGCAGTTCAAACAAGCTGACAAGGATTTCTCTGCTCGTCACGAGGCAAAATCTGACTTGGAGGCGTACGTTCACCAAGTTGAAAACACTATCACAAGCCCCGAGCTCTCCCTGAAGCTCAAGCGTGGTGCCAAGGCCCAGGTCGAGGCCGAGCTTGCTCGTGCCCTTGAAAAACTCGAGATTGAGGACTCGAGTGCTGATGAGCTGAGGAAGGCGCAGTTGGGCATCAAGCGTGCCCTACAAAAAGCTACTGCTGGTATCCGGTAGGCTATCTTGTTATGACCCTTTATGAGCATGCACCGTATTGTAGCTAGTACGTCTCGTCTGAATCATCTCCTGCTGTGTTGTTGTTTCTTTCTCCGCGGTGTAGAATCATCAGTGTTTACCTTCTCTCTTGTACCAAGCCCGTGCATTCAAATAAGAGCAGCATAAGAAACAAGCACACGCTTGGTGTCCGAGAGAAGAGATGATTGGATTCCAAGCATGAGATTGCAATGAACATGTCTGGATGACATATAAAGTAAGGTACGACCAGGAGAATGTCATCGTCGGCCAGCTGGCGCCCATACTGGTTTCTCTGCGTCCGGGTCGTTCAGCTGATGCATAAGAATAAGACTCGGTGCAGGAACCACAAAAAACATCACGGTACCAACTTGAGCTTGTGCTTGTTGTTGTACAGCCGCTTCCCTGGCTAACCGTGCTGCACGGTTGGCATCAACCTTGCGGCGTAAATCGGGTGCCATGGCCTGCAAGTAGTTTCAGCGAGTGAGATACGAGCAAAGCGGGACAGACAAGTTGAGTCTACTACTTACGTTGTATGTCTGTTCGGGTGTGGGTACCGTAGCTAGAATTTTCGAGCAGCGAGCAGTGATTAGTCGGCAAAGTCTGTTGCGTTGGAGCTTACGACGTACCCCGCATGATGATGTAGCCAAATCCGATGACTGCGAGAATAGAAGGAATGTGTTTGGGGAAACATGAGGAGATCAGCTTTATGTACTGTGGGGTAAGTGACTTACGGCCAGCTGAGGCAAATGTCATTTTGATCCATGGGAATTTCTGCATGGTGCGCACAAACGGAGTACTGCTTCGGTTTCTTTGTTGTATTATACGTGTACTGCCAGTAGTACTTTGCCACCGTTCCTTGCCTCGGGCTTTTGTTTTGGTTCTTAGGTTCTTGGCGGCAAAGTTCCAAACCACTTGGCAGCCGCGGATACCGTGAGTTGGCGGTGTCTCGCTTACATAACCCGACACGGTCATGCCTGTGTGATTTTGTGGCCAGTAGTATAATCTACCGACGCTGCATTGCAGCTACTTACTTTACCATCAATTTTCTGAAATGATACGGGAGGCGGAATTATACACGACATCATGAGCGATGTTCTGAATCGTGAACGCGTGAACTTTGGCATCAAGCGCCTACAGAGAAAGTTGCAGTGCATGCTTCGAGTTGGAATTTGCGCCGCGCGGTTCCGATTTCTTGTGAAAGGGCAGAGCCGGGCGTCCGCGTCATCGCTAAACTAGGCACTGAACTTACATAGCTATAACATTTACGAAGTTGTTGCAAGACGACGGGTCCGGGGAATGCTCCTGAATTGAAGCGATATCAAGCAACAGATCTCTCTTGATACGTTTGCAAGCTTCCTCAAGCCCACAGGTGCATAGCCTCACTGGGACCACCATGGTACCTATCACCCTTGACCTCGTGCCCGTTGACGATATCCCAAATCTCCTTCTTTTCCTCCTCACTGAGCTCGATATCCCCAGCGAGCGTGTTCTCAGTCGTGCGTTTGGCGTGCCTATCCGCACGAAGAAAGAAAGCAAGAAAAATCAGCTCTTGTCTCGACACAGTCAGAGAGGGACAAAAACGCACGAAGAACCAGCGAGAGGGATGACGAGTGTCGGGTGAAGAGAGATGACCCAAGCGATGCTGAGCTGTGCGGGAGAGACGTTTTTCTTCTCTGCGATGGCTTTGAGTTTCTCGACGAGCTTCATGTTGTGGGCAAAGTATTCGGCGTTGCTGAAGCGCGTGAATGCAGCGCGCATGTCGCCTTTGGGAAGGTCTTCCGGGGACTTGAACCTGCCGGTGAGGAAGCCGCGGCCAAGAGGGCTGTGAAGTAACAGAGGTAAGCAACTAGACGCAAGGTGTTGATGATGACTGACGCATATGCAGCTACGGTCACGCCAAGCTCTGCAGCCGTAGCAAGCACTGAAAACATATTTATTATCAGTGACGGTGCTGCGAAAACCATAGGCGAGATGGACGTACCCTTCCTGGTCTCGTCTTCCATACTCCATGGGCTTACCTCAATCTCGACGATACTGATCGGGTGGACCGCGTTGGCTTTTCTGAGCGTGTCGGCGCTGACCTCTGACAGGCCGATGTGGTCAAAGAGGCCTTTGTCGATGATGGTCTTCAGGTTGCGGATCGTCTGCTCGATCGGCCAGTTCTTGGGGTCAAGACGGGCGCATTCAAAAAGGTCGATGTGCTTCTTATGGCGGAGGGCTTCGTTGCAAGCGTTTACGCTGCGTTCAAGACCTTCGACGCTGTTTACGAGTGAGCTCGATACGCGCAAGGTAGGGAAACACAATTGACGTACGAATGATCGATTTCGAAGGATTTCAGCTTGAAGCCGCCCTACCAAGTCGCCACGCTCAGGAAATCGCGAACCGCTGCCTCAAAGGGAGAGTTGTGCACACCTTTACGGAGAGAAAGATCTTGTCAACGTAGTCGGGGTTCTGTTCAAAGAAGCGGGAGAGCATCTCGAGATTGAGGGTGCCGAAATCTTGAGCATAAAACTCGCCTACTCGGACGTGATTGGTCAACTCCACGGCACGCAAATAGAAGGAAGAAGCTTACCGCTGTTTATCATCATCTTCACACCGGGAGGGCAGAGATCTGCACCAGCCTTGATAGCCTCGAAGCACTGTTCTTCAGGGACAGGTGTAGGATTCCATCTGCCCGAGCTCACTGGTCAGTTGCTGAAGGCGTGAAGGAAAAGAGAGGGTATACGCACGTCATCAACATGAGTCCATGCTAGATCACGAACTGGTGAGCATAGACAAGATGAGATAAACATGGTAGCAAAGGGGCACTCACTGCAACTCTGGCAACCTTGACATTGGAGGCGGTGCCTCCGAGAGTAGTGACGTTCTTGAGAGTGGGCATTTTGCTGTGGCTCTGTTCGAGAAAGGGAGACTGAGAAGAGCTGTACCTTTTATACGACTGGGAGAAAGGGGTCACGTATGTAGCTGCACGTATCTATGCTAATGCCGAATGCCATGCGAAACGTCATGCATATGTTCCGCATTTGACTAATCTCCTGAATCTTTGTTATTAGTGCCGGGACACGCAAGTGGCTGGCGCAAATGGCTGCTTTACGCCACGCACATGACTGCAATGTTCTGACAGCATCCGTAGCGGGCGGGCACCTTCGATGGTCCCTTGCTACTTATATCTCGGCACTGCTAGTTGACCAAAAATCCATGGCGAGATGGCCGAGCGGTCTAAGGCGCCAGACTAAGGAGGTTTGTGGCTATCTGGTCCGAATAGGGCGTGGGTTCAAATCCCGCTCTCGTCATGAGCAATCTTGGTGGTTTTTGTATCGCACAGTTTTCATTCCAATTCACAACTCGGTGACCTGTAGATCATATCAAGAAGCTATATATGCCGCCACCAGCAACTTATCGATGATCACCCACGACCATGCATGCAAAATGCAACTGACTCAAACTCAACTCCCTCCGTAATTGCCGCAGTGACTGCCCCGGCATTCACAGCAGTAACACCGCACCACGGCTCACACTCTCACCACAATGTGTTCCATGTCGTCCCGAGTATGGCTCAGTAAGTTTTGACTGGTAGCAGCAATGCACATTCACTGATCAATACCCCCACTCAAAGTCACCGGCTCTTCTTCAGGCTTTGGCAGATTAGTCACAGAAATAGCCTTGAGCAAGGGTGACATCGTCGTTGCCACACTTCGCAAACCCGAAGTGCTCAAAGAACTTCAAGATCGCACGCCTCCCAATCAATTGCTTGTTTTAAAGGTGGATGTAACCAAAGAGAGCGACGTGGTCGCCGCGTTCGCAACGGCCAAGGAGAAATTCGGACGACTGGACGTTGTCTACAACAATGCGGGGTACGGAATGGGCTCTCTCGTGGAGACGACACCTGAAGACGTGGCCCGTGCCATCTTCGAGACCAACTTTTGGGGCGGCGCCCGTGTCAGCAGAGAGGCCGTCCGTTTCTTTCGTGACGACAACCCAGCCGGAGTGGGGGGCAGACTGATAGTCATCAGCTCGTATGCCGGCCTCACTGCTCTGCCGAGCTTGGGGTGGTATGCAGCTACACGGCACGGTGCGTTTCAGTCAGCCGCTTTCTCACTCTTTGGCAGAGTATTCATGATTATGCTGTAGCGCTGGAGGCTCTCACGCAAGCAATGGCTCAGGAGCTAGATTCGGCATGGAATATCAAGGTTATATCTGATTTCCCAGTGCGAGAGCTTGTATCTGATCCAGTACTCAAATAGATATCGCTCGTGGAGGCTGGGACCTTCCGTACCTCTGCGCTAGAGGCAGCGGTCCGACTGCCTGTACCGGAGGTCTATATGTCTCCCACGTCTGGGCTGATCAAGGCTGAGCAGCTGCTCGGTCACATCGATAAACCGGGTACCAAGTTGGGTGACCCGCGGAAGGGTGCTGAGAAGATCTACGAGCTTTCGACTTTGCCACATCCTCCGCTCAGGCTGCTCCTCGGTGCAGATGCCATTGGGTTTGTCCAGAGTCAACTCGACAGTATCTCAGCGGATCTCGAAGAATATAAAAGTTGGTCAACAGATGTCAATGAGGCATGATGTTGGAAACGATAGTATGTCGAGGAACCGTCCGTCGATGTATTGAATATCCGATCGTACGTATGCCCTCGCTCTGATAATAACATGATGGCTCACTTTGGTGGCATCTTACAGTTGGGTACAGTACATGACGAGTGTGTAAAAGTGAGCATCCGCAGTTCTTCGATTCCAGGGTGTTGTGCTAACAGCTACCGCACAAAGCTATCTAGGAACATAACTGCCACGGCTCAATCATCAGAGTTGTACAGCAATGGATGCCATCTTACGCGCCGCGTTTTTGGCCCCAAACCTGTGTCGTGCTGCCGTGAGCGACGAATACCGCGGGATTGCTTGTAGAGCGGTATGTATAGCTCCGCCTGTACCTGCATCATTATACTGTTATAGATAGAGGTGCTGATTGGACATCTTTGCGCAGTGGTATGTGTGAGAGACTGTTTTCTTTCGGAGTCACCTTCGTGTTATCAGCGGGACGTATCTGCACCTCAAATACTCCCTATTGTGGTATTCGACATCATCGAGGTGATAGCTTCGAGCTCAGGTCGTGGCGGAAGCTACATAAAAGCTCTACAGTACTTTCTACGCCAACAGCACTCTCCGATTTGAGTACTAGGGAATGTGTGCTCGAACAAAAAGGTGTATGGAACGGTCGTGCCTGTGCAGCAGAAGAAGAGTTGTGAGCCCATATTTCATGTCAGGAACGTTCTCCATCTTTTGCTACCCATGACACTCATCACATCTTGATCTTGCGCAGTCTCCGCATCTCACTGGGTGAACCTATCGATGCTTTCCTTCCAAATAGTGAGCACTTCTTCCCTCGTTTCCAGCAATGACTGTTATAGGTGTGAACTCTTCGTAGTCGAGGACGCAGATTAAATGATGATCAAACCCTTTTTTTCGTTATATACACAGTCCGAGTGCTCATGAGCTTCCTTCACTGGCAGGCCTCACCATCCCGCGCCGGGTTATCGACAAAAGCAAAGTTACAATGGATGCAGCGACACCGTCACCGTCACCGAGCCTTGCTCCTAGCGTTCCGTTTACCACCTTCAACAACCTCTCCGTCATAGCTGTGATCTTTGCTGGACTCAGCGCCTTGTTCGGTGAGTTTCTCGGTGCACAATGGCTATGTTTTGCTCATGATTGTCAAGGGGTGTACCTGGTCTTGTTTGTCCTCGCAATATGGTCGACGTACAGGAGATCCGGTTCGCCTTTCAAAGGTCTGCGGATTGTCACTATCGTGCTGTAAGTGCATGTCTAAAAATCCAGGATGAGTCGCACGCCCAGAAGCTCATATATGCGCAATAGCTTTGTCAATTTACTCATTCATTACATCGTTCGTTCTATCACGTTTGGACAGTCTCGCGTCATCCAGCCGCCAGCAGACCAGCTGCAGATCTCGACCATTCCGATAACGTTCATAGGAACGTCAGTTTCTTTCCCTCTTCTTCCGTGCAAGCAGATACTGATTCCCGGCTACGACAGCATAACAACCACTGTCGCCGTGTGTTTGAATCTTCTTGTTTTCTGCGGATCCTACGCTCAACTCTCACACTACAGGGCTTCCTCTGCGACGGTCTGGTCGCTTGGAGATTTTATGTTGTGTATGGGAGAAAGCGGTGGGCTTTCTATGTACCGGCTGTTGCAGTAATCTTGAATCTCCGTACGTACCACCTCTAAATCTTCATTCTTGTACTGAGTGGCGAGCTTCCGCCAGTCCTTGGGCTCTCCGGAGACTTTCAGCAGCTGTCGTTTTACCATAGTGCCTGGAACTACACTCACTTTTATCATCTCACTGCCTTCCGAATCAGTGCGGCGTGGGGATGGTTTACGTTCATCACCAACACAATACTGAGTGGGGCTATCATCGGAAAGATTATGTGCGTTGCAATCTATCTGCCTTATGAACAGAAGAGCTGACTTGCACGCAGCCATGTGTCCCGCAAGGCGAACAGGAATAACGCTGCCGCACCGTATGGAGAGAGCCGCTACAATACCGTTTTAGTGGCGATCACTGAGTCCGCACTGGTTACCTGGATTGGCCTGTTACTGTATGAGGTCGCTTCACTGGCTCCTACTGGCCATATCACTGTGAGCTTCGAGCGAGCACAATGACAAGCATTTAGCTGATTAGTCCTCTTACAGACTGCTTGGAATGTGGGATATGTGATGATTTGCATCATACCAATCTTTTTCGTGAGTCTCTTGAATCACATCTTTAATATTTTGGGCTCTAATGTATGTCCGGGTATGCAGGGAATATCGCAATGCCTTATTACCGTCCGGCTTGGCTTTGCAAACGACGGCTTCGACCGAGAGAGCAAGCATATCATTGGCCTGCCTAGGAGCGACGAGGGTAGATCCATTCAGAAAGAAATTAGCATCACGGTCACTCACGAGACGTCCATGACCTCCGACCAAGAGACCGAGAAGGCTCACGATGTCGCTGAGGTTTAAATACTACTACGTATGTATGTAGTGGGAGTTGACTCGAAGGGTGCACAGTGCGACATTCGCGTGTGTGTATGACTAGATGTTGAAAGTAGAGTGTCAAGACAAGCTCTCGTACTTATGCGTGCTACGTCTCCCAAATGTACCGTGAATATTTGAAGTGTATTCTTGCGATTCGGACTCGGACTCGGACTGCCGTTACGGTGCTCGCGCCGTGAGTTTGCGTAGGATGGGCGTTTGTCAGAAGCGTCTCCTACATTGACTTGCTCAGCGGTCATCGGCGCAGAAACGTTGAAACTCCTCCGTGGCCATCTCGCAAGCTGGCAGTCGTGTCGTGCTGCCATTTTGCGATGGGAATGTCGTTTGCAGAGCAGTATGTGTAACTAGTCGTTTCGATCCATCTCGTACTAATACTTACGTGGTGTTCAAATGATTCAGAGCGGCACTCTCACCAACGTTCGAGCTCGTGTTTTGTGTGGTGGCTTGATAGTATATTCTCCGAGTCCTACTAGTAGCGGTATGCGTGGGAGACTCTGATTACGAAGTGACTGACCATTTGCCTTTCGTGACAGATTTTGATGTATATGTGCATTACATCCTCCCATGGGTTGGTACTCGACATCGTCCCATTAATGATTGCGAGGTGGCAATAGTAACCGTGACAGCTGATTGAAGACCTTGCTTATCCAGTATCCTTACTTCAGCCTCCAACGCAAGAGGGTGGGAGTGCATAATCGAAACCCATATTTACAGGCAGGTTGTGTCTTTGGTAACAGAAGCATGGTGGGTTTGTCAGTCTCAGGCATTCTGCATTTGTTTTCTACTCACCAAATGCATCATATCTTGATTTTTCAGTCTCCGCATCTAACTTAATAGCCCGATCAGGCCTTCGTTCCTACAAGGCACGCTTCTTCCCTTTATGTTTGCAAGGATAGCTGGCATGGTCGGAGGCAACATCAAGTGGAAGATGAAAATCAAAAAATGGCTTTCAGTTATATATGCGTGCGTAACGCTTTGAAGAGTTCCATCTGCCCTCACCATTCCACAGTTTATCGACTTCGCGATCATGTCTGCAGCGACCCCAACATCGACACCGAACTTCAGTGCTCAGGGCTCTCCTGGCGTCCCATTTGCAACATTCAATAACCTTTCCGTCGCAGCAGTCATTTTTGCCAGCCTCAGCGCGTTGTTCGGTGGGTCTATTTGTGCATCATAGTCATATTTGCTTTTCTCATAGCTATCAAAGGAGTGTACATGGTCCTGTTTGTCCTCGCCATATGGTCGACGTACAGGAGATCCGGTTCGCCGTACAAAGGACTGCGTATTGTGACCAGTATACTGTAAGTGCATGTTCAAAACATTTGGCGCCATGCTTAGCAGCTAATGCACCTCAGTTTTGTAACCCTCCTCATTCATTACATCGTTCATTCTGTGATGTTTGGGCAGTCTCGCCTCGTCAACCCGCCCACAGACCTGGAATGGATTTCGACGATTCCATTGACGTTCATAGGAGCGTCAGTTCATTTGAATTTGAAAAGCCCTAGTAGATGCTGATTGCTGGTCACGACAGCATAACCACCGTTTTTGCCGTGCGCTTGATTTCCAAAGATCTATTTAGAAAGCTCCGACACTCAGCTTGGCAATTTAGGGCTTTCTCTGTGATGGTCTCGTAGCTTGGAGGTTCTACATAGTGTATGGAAGAAAGCGGTGGGCTTTCTATGCACCGATTGCTGCAGTGACCATCAATCTCCGTAAGTCTCCGTTCAATACCGCCTTTACGCCTGAGGTGTTGACTGATGAGCTGCCATAAGTTTTCGGGCTTTCCGGAACCTTCCAAATCTTTGCATTCTACCATAGTACTTGGGAGTATGATCATACATTCCAGCTCACCACCTTCCGAATCAGCGCGGCGTGGGGTTGGCTTACATTTAGTATCAACACGATACTGAGTGGGGCTATCATCGCAAAGATTATGTGCGTCATTTTACTACTCGATTCGAGTAACGAGGCTGATTGTGCGTATAGACATGTATCTCGCTATGCGATCAGGAATGACGCTGTGGCACCGTACGGGGAGAGCCGCTGCAATACCGCTTTGGCAGCCATCACAGAGTCCGCACTGGTCACTTGGATTGGCTTGCTGCTGTATGAGGTTGCTTCACTGGCACCCACTGGCCATATCACCGTGAGTCTGCAACAAGCACAACTGCGTGCGTTTAATCGATTGAACACATATGCATCGCAGGATGCGTCAACGGTTGGCTATGTGATTATCATACCTGTATTCTTCGTAGGTCTCGTCGATGACTTCTGGATTGCTACCTCTGTTGATGTTTTTATGGATGGGCAGGGAATATCGCAGTGCCTTATCACCGTCCGACTCGGCTTCGCGAACGATAGTTTCGACCAAGAGAACAAAAAGATCTTGGGTCTGTCTATGAGCAACAAGGGGAATTCTAGACTGAAAGAAATCAGCATTACGGTCACTCACGAGGCCACTTCCGATCGAGAGTCCGAAAAAGCTCACTCGGATGTCGTTGATATTTCAGGAGAGGTGTGAAAAAGTCAGTGCAGTCGAGACTTTGTGTACCCACCAGGTCTTGGATTGGTGGTATTACGACAGGTTCTCACATGCATGTTACCTCCCCTATTGTGCCATAGACTACTAGTATGCCATAGACTGTTCTCAACTGAGTCTGCCGCTCTGCCGTGTGTGCACGACACGAGCGTCTATGATCGCCGCGCACAAGTCAAAGCTGCTGACTGTCGACTCTCTGTCAGAACACACTTTGAGGAGATCACTGTTGACCGTGCCAGTCGACTGCGTGTCACCGACCCAAGTGCCCACCGTCCACTCTTCCGCACTCATGTCCAGCTCTCTCACAAGAAGACGCGGCTCGATAGACATCGTCGACGCAAAGGTTGCAGTCGATCTCGCGACAGCTCAATCCTATCGAGAGAATGTCTTCCTGTTCGTGCCGAACCTCATCGGTAAGTTCACACTGACATCTCATGCATACAAGTATTCACGTTCAACAACGCGGCCCACCAATGACCTACAGGCTACTCTCGCATTATCTTGGCTGGTCTGTCATTACATTACATGAGCTTCCACCCAAAGTTTGCTACTCTTGCGTACGGTATATCATGCCTCCTGGACGCCGCGGATGGTCACGCCGCAAGAGCGTTGAAGCAAACTTCGAAGTTTGGAGCGGTGTTGGACATGGTGACGGATAGGTATGTGCTCAACATTCGACCCGTTCACGCGACCTGTCTACTCATCGCGCAAGTAGGTGCACAACCTCCGCACTCCTGTGTTACTTGTCCGCTGCGTATCCCGACTGGATACTGGCATTCCAGCTCCTCATTACCCTCGATTTCTCTAGTCACTATATGCATATGTACAGGTTAGTAGAGCCGAGGCTATCTGTGTCATGGTTGACTTATCTAGTACCGTAGCTCTTTGGTCACAGGATCACGAAGCCACAAAACTGTAAAGAGCGATGTCAGCCGATGGCTGAATCTGTACTATGACCCGGTGCGTGATGCTAGTTTTGTGGAGGAGATACAACACTAACAATGCAAATCAAGACAATCTTGTTTATCGTATGCGCAGGCAACGAATTGTACTTCGTTGCGTTATACCTCATGAAATGGGTCCATATACCGGTGGCACAAAGCTACGGACTCGCCCCTAACGTTGTTACAAACTGTACTTGGGCAGAACTGATGGCATACATTTGCTTGCCTATCTGTATCTTCAAGAATTTCATCAACGCGATTCAGCTGTGGAAGGCATCGAAGATCTTGGTTGGTGTCGATTTGGCGGAACGGGCGGACGCGAGGGAAGAGGAGGAAGCACGGAAGAAGGATCAGGAAAAGGAACGGTGATGGTCGCGGTTTCCGTCGCGCACGAAGCTGCGAACATAGTGTTATAGAGGTCTATTGATACCACATATCTTACTAACGTTGTGTGTATCGTATTGTTCCTACGCGTAATGTCTCGGATTATACTCTCTATCCTGAAGTCTCAACTTATAATCAAGTCATATTTGCTAATTACATGCGTGCGACTGTCTCTTGTGCTCCCGCCCACTGCCTGATTTGTCAGGCGTCGGCACTCGGGCACGAGCGTCTCGCATTCATCTTCAGGCTGCTGTCTGCGCTGCACTAACCTTCTTCGTCAGTGGTCGCGTTCGCCGGACGACCACTCTTCTCAGCTTTGGATGCGGTCTCACTTGCTTTTGTCCAGGACGCGGTCGTTACTCAAGCCCTCGTCTTCCCATATTCATTGGCAGGAGCAACGCGCTCTTATTTCTTCGACACGCGTACCTCGGTATCCTCGCAAGGAAAGCACTTCTCGAAATGCCGGCCCACGATTGACGAAAAGGAGCTCGTCTTCTGCTACGACACCGTCCGCTGAAGCAAACCCTGACGAACCGAACGAAGAGCCGAGCGAGTCTCTAAATGACGAAGAGAGTCTCCAGCCTGAGAAGGACAAGGTCGAGTCAAGTGAGAGCGTAGGTCCCGCTGAGCCAGAGAAACCTGTTAGGCGTCGCGTACGAAGTACTAAGGAGCCTTCAGAGAGTCCCTCGACTTCATCTACTCTTCCCCATGGTCTGAACATACTATGGCTTCCCGACGACTCTCCTCCACCAGCTAACTCACCTCATTCCGACCCTTCTCAGTCGGAGCCAGCCCCTCCCGGCTCTTCCTCTCTCCCGCCTCCAGAGATTTTTCAGGAGGTGCTCACAAATTTTTTGCTTACGCTTCATCCCCAAACTCAGCACAAGGCGACGTATGCCACTTCGGCTAGTGGACTGATCGAACCAACACTCGCGCTGTACTGCCCTATTGAGGGAGGGGACTATGTCATTGATGAAACTGTGAGAGAGCTTGGAAGGAGGACGGGCTCAGAAGTTGTAGTGCTTGACGCGGTACAATTGGCGGCGGGAGAGTGTGGTCATTTTGGCAAAGGTGAGTGCAATCGCGTGCATCCTAGTTATAACAGCCAACTTATATGTGTTATTAATGCTCTATAATGCGCAGCTGCTTCTGTTCTTTCATTTCCTAGCAATCCACTTCACTTTGCGTCGCCTCCATCAGCAGCATCGAGTTCACCAGCCAACTCAACTCCGGCAGAAGATGAGGAGGACGATGACGATTACGACCACCCTTTCTTTGGCCGTTTGACTCTGCAACTGGTTACTCCGAGTGCAGCTTCGCGCTCCGGACGCACTGTAGTAGCTACAGGGCGCAGACCCAACACATCTATGGCAAAGGTCAAAACCTTCTTTGACGAGCTAATCAACATCTCTACTCCCTCTGTTGCTACACAGGTGGAAGATGATTCCGCAGAAGGAACACCGGCGTCCACTTCAGCACAGGTACGCCGGACACCTCGGATTATTTACATACGCGACTTTCCTACGCTGGCACCCTCTTCAGCATCTTGGTATCCTGCTTTATTGGCCGCAGTGCGCGCGAGAAGACAAGGGGTCATGCCGCGGCAGACGTCACCCATTCACAACCCCACCACCATCGTCTTTGGTATCACGCCTTCCATTGTGTCGCCGGTTTCTGGAGGTTCACATGACGGTCCATCGGGCCAGCGCGGGCTCGTCAATTTTCTCATGTCGCGCTCGAATGTCAGCCAAGGCACCTCAGGCACGAGGCACGGGAGAGCGGAGTATAGCGAGAGCGAGGCAGCAGAGAAGGCGAGGGAGCGACGACTACGGGAGAGACTTAGAAAATGGGAGAGAGGAGATCCGACTTTGCACGAAGAGCTGCCCCGGTTAGCTTCGGCGACCGAGAGTGAGGAGGGTTCGAATGGTGGACCGAATATGATCATCGTGGGTGGACCTGGAACCAGCGAACTTCAACCTGGGTTGCCATCGGTGCTCGCGAACGCAGTGGGATCAAGGGTGGCTAGTCGGAGCAATAACAGCAGCGCGGAAGGTGACCGATCGTCGAAGTTTTATCGCACGTCGATTATTGTTCCTGGTGCCCGTTCACATGCAGCGGAGAAGTCGTGTCGGGTTGACAGAAGACGGGAGATCAACGAGCTGGTCATGAGGATGGGAATTGCCACTGTCGGCGGATTCTTACCCAAGCTCGAAGAGAAAGTGGACGAAGCGTGTTTGCAGCATTTCCTGAATGGAACCGAGGGCGAAAGTGAATGGGAGGCTGACCATCACCATTCGAGTGCTGCCGCTGCGAGGATGTGGGAAGACTGGGGCCGAAGGGTTGAGGTATGGACAAACGTGCGGAAGATCGCTGACCGTGCGGTGGGCAAAGTTATTGCTACCAAAACACACCAATCGCCGTCTTCGCCCTCAACGTTTTGGCAAAAACAGGGGCTCGATGCGGTGCCTATAGACTGGGATACCGTCTTTGAGGCATGGACTGTGCAAAAGGCGTCCAAAGACATGCGTAAGGCTTGGATCCAACATTCATCCGGAAAGGTTGTAGGGGATGCAGCAGAGGAAGACGCGGTCAAACAAACAGAGGCGCAGATAGATGAGGTTATTGAGAGAGTCAAGCGGGATCCAGATTTGGAGCAGCACGAACAAAGGTTGTTAAGCTGCATTGTCGACACTAGTAGGTTCTGGCATGTCACTTGTCATTCATGTACTAACACCGAGCCGTCTCCACAGACACGATCTCCACCACGTTCAACCACGTACACCTACCCGCACGAACGATCGACTCGGTCCGCACCATCGTTTCTCTTCCGCTCCTCTATCCTTCAGCATTCCAGCACGGCATACTGAAAGAGCATGCAATGACCGGCTGTCTGCTCTTCGGTCCTCCTGGCACTGGTAAAACTCTGGTTGTGCGAGCTCTTGCCAAAGAAGCCGGCTGTCGTATGATGGTGGTCTCTCCTTCGGACGTTATGGACATGGTGAGTTCAATTCCTCTTGGAAATATTTATGTAGCTGTGGTTTACTGGCAAATCTAACAGTACGTTGGAGAAGGCGAAAAGCTCGTGAGGTCGGTATTCACGCTCGCCCGACGACTGTCGCCCTGCGTGGTTTTCATAGACGAGATTGACGCCCTCTTCGGTGCTCGGATGGCTGCTCGCGAAAGCGGCGGTGCGATTGCTCACAGAGGGGTCATCACGGAGTTCATGCAGGAGATGGACGGACTGAAGACGAGCAAAGACGACAACATCATTGTCATTGGCGCAACCAACCGGCCATTCGACCTTGATGACGCTATCCTCCGTCGATTGCCTCGACGTCTGCTAGTCGACCTTCCCGGGGAGGCCGAACGAGAAGGTACCCTTACTCCTTCGTCGATCTAGCGAAGTTACTGACTAGGTCACGCACCAAGGAATTCTCAAAATTCTCCTGCGTGATGAGCCGCTAGCGTCAGATGTCGACCTCAAAGTTCTCGCACGGAAAACCGAGACCTTTTCAGGATCAGACCTAAAACGTGAGCTCACTGCCACATTGTTCATCATGAGACTAACATCTGCATGAAAGACCTGTGCGTTTCCGCGGCACTGGACGCCGTGAAAGAGCACGTCGAACTGCCCTGGCGTCCTTCCCAGCAGCCAAACCGAGAGGACAAGGCCCACGTTGGAGAGACACCCATTAGCCAAGAAAGCATCTCGGAGCAGCAGATTGGACTTGACGTCCTAGCGGACCCCGAATCTCAACACGACGGCTCCGATATCCCTGCGTTGCAAGGAGATCCGATTATACCGTCTGATGGCAACTCAGGGGTGGAGGATCAGCTCTCACCAGCCGCTGCAGAGTCAACACTATCAGCCGCTCCTCAGCGAAAACTGCACTGGCGTAACTTTGACGCGGCTCTGAAGGAGATCACGCCGTCGTCCTCGGAATCGCTGGGGACTCTGGCTGACCTTCGGAAGTGGAATGAGCAATTTGGCGAAGGCAGAAAGGAGAGAAAGAGGCAGGTATGGGGCAAGGGAAGGTTTGGATTCACGCCTCGACCGCTGAATACCCTTGAGGAGGGGAAAGTGCAGAGCGACAGCCTCAGCAGTGGTGGGGCCGAAGCTAACCAGTCGTAGTCCATACTGTTGTTTTGGTAGATCATAGGATATCATTATAATTTACTAAAAGCGCTGCCGCATACGTGTCTCGCTTGTCTGATGTAGTACAACAACGATATAGGTAAAATTGATTAAAGTAGATTAGCATATACGAGACGGAAGCAGCCACGATTAACAGTGAAACCGTTGCGTGCCATATACCAACAAATGGTCTCATCGGCGGCTTCTGCGACTTGGTTGTGTTCTAGTCGGCGGGGGAGTCGCTTCATTTTCGTTGTCTTCAATGCCCATTTCCTCGTCTTCAGCGGCAGCTTTCTTCTTCGCCTTCCCCTTCCCTTTACCCCTTTGAGTCTGCGTAGGTGCAGGTTGTGACGCTTCAGGCTCTTCCATTTCCGCGTCGTCCTCGAATTCCTCGTCGTCATCGCCTTCATGTGCGTCAGAATCCCTCGTCCTCCTACCCCTCTTCTCTTGGCCCTCTTTGAACGCCGCCTCGCCAATTTTTTTCATCCTCTCTCCGGTACCGTCGTTATCAGAGGCCCACGGGGTCTTGCACGTCGGACACGCATTGCGAGATTTCCGGTACGTTGAGTAACAGCGGGAATGAAGACGTGTCTGACAGTTGGGGACGTTACAAGCAAAGCCACGTGTGACCATCTGTGCACCGCCGGTCAATGTTTCGAATCATACAAAGGATTGAGCGTGAAGTGGGGCCTACCTCCATACATATTGTACATTCGTGTACCGCATCTTCAAAGTGAGCTTTCAGGTAGTTCTGCAGCTCAAGGATGGTGCGTGTAGAGAGGGAATAACGGCCTTTCCTGCATACACAATGGACGATGGGGCGGAAGCAGCCGTCAAAAATCATAGAAGACGCAAGTGTGCGGGATCAACATCGACTTACCTGCTCTGAGCCAGCCACCCACGAGCAACGAAGCTTGTCAGGAGTCTCTCTGCATGCGTCTTCGAGATAGACTTGTCAACGAACTTGACTTCGCGCAACGCAAGAAGTGAAGAGACACAGTATGACTCATTGGCCGCTAGCATGATTTGGTCAAGCTGAATTGATGAGACATGAATGATTATAAGCTACTGAAACATGCATGGGAGATTGTAATAGAGTACGTACGAGAGCCTTGAAAAACTTGATCTCGACAGCTGTATATTCTGTCGCAAGCTGTGCCACTTCGTCTCCGTTCCTGTTCACCTATAGATCAGAAATCAAAAAGCGTTCAATGAAGAGAAACGCGTGGGGAGAAAGGCACGTACTATGCCATATACATGTTGCCCCGAAAACTCATCATGGACATGAGCCAGTTCAAGGTCTAGAGGGTTAAGGGCGTCTGTGACCTTGTTGACCCAGTCGTCCCAGTGTTTTCGGTCGTCGTGGTAGACAATGTTGAGACTGTCATCTACCGCTGAGGTTTGAAAAGACGCGTAATGAGCGCGACAACAACGTCTGTACAAAGTCGAAATGAGGACTCACAGTTCACCGCTTCAATACATTTCTCCCAAAGCTTGCGCGCCGTCTTCTCTGTCACCATCCTGCGCGACATCATCCCCTGCATGAAGAGTCGCATAACGTCGGCTGAAGACACCATGATGCTGGGCGGGGGAGGAGGAAAGCAGAAAGGAGCCTGAGACAGAACGCGTCTCAGGGTGTGTCGCGTACATTGTCACGCGTGACACACGCGAGCATCTGAGCGTCTACTAGCTTACAGTCTTCCTACCCGAAAGGGCAACTCAACTTGAACCAACACCGTGGTCTGAGTGGCCCCATAGGAAACCTTGTGAAGCTATGATTCGCGATACTGTCCAACTTATTCCCCCATGTCTCAGTGAAAGCAGAATTTATCATTACCCAGAGCAACATAACCAGAACTCTAGACAAATTCAAGCACGTTCTCTATACAAGCGCGTCAGCTCTGTACCCAAACCCAAACAGGGGTTTTCGGGATCTCACTGTTGCCTCAGGACCAGGAACGACGAGAAAAGGCTGATATGTTGCTAATATCCATGATGCAAGTTCTCTCCTCTGCTGTTAGTCTACCTCGTCAAACGAGATAGATTGTGTCCAAGATAAGTACTTTGGACAATCAATCATATCATGCGACTGTGGTACTGCAGTCGCTGTGATGTGTGTACCAGACCGATTACTGCTAGGCACTCCTGCGCTAATACTTCCCCATATAAAATCCATGTTGTGTACATTCTCTCCTGATTAGGGTATACTCGTAAAGTGTGTGTGTGCGTGGTCCATCGTATAAAAGCATGTACTAGTAATCAATCGCACCTCCTACATCCAGAAACGAAAATCTACAGCTTCGGAACTCTGAGAGTTTTACTGACCATAGCAGCAGCCCAAAGACCGAACACACCGGCAACGACATGAACGTCACCGTCCCCTCCAGATTTGCCCCACAATGTGACAGTCCCTCCAGGAAGACCTGCCTTTCCTTCAATCCATCCTTGAGTCGTCCAGAACATAAGAACAGCGACCATGACGAGTGAAGATGGGATAGGAAGTCCCTCAAAGTATTGAGCTTTGCCTCCGGCATTCTTGGGCACGAGCGCTACGGTGGCGTTGAACCTAGCAAGGCGAGCGAGTCCGCAGCAAATGAAGCCCGTGAGCGCGACGGTGTCCAGCCACGTACGCAGACCGACATCAAAGGCGAGTAGTGCTGGCGCGACGCCAAATGAGATCTAAAGGAAACAAAGGCGATGAACACACCAAACTCTTCGAGTATTTCCGTAGCGCGTCGATGGCGACTCACCAGGTCTGCAAGACTGTCAAGTTCTTGTCCGAGCATACTGCTCTCCTTTCTCCACCTCGCGATCTTTCCGTCCATGAAGTCAAACATGAGCCCGGCGACCGGGAATATTAACGCAGACCACAGGTAGCCCTCGTCGTTGCTCAAGAGATACTTTGCTGACATGAACACCGAAAACGATCCACAAACGCCGTTCATGATGGTGACTAGATCTGCCAGTCGAAAGTTTCTGCAACGTAGACACCGAACGTAAGTCTCTGCATTCTAAGTAGCTCGAGACTGGACTCCATCGCATAAGGGATGCAAGGCTTACCTCACTAACGAGAAATGACCCTCTGTATCCCTATACTGCTGTAAGGCGGCAATTTTTGCTTTGTCCATGATGTCCTGGCCATTCTCAGTTGGCTTGTTTCCTGTCTTTCGTTGACTCATAACTGTCGTGAGGTAAAGGTCGTGACTGAGTGATTGGTGGTCGAAGTGCAAGTCGACGTTATTGCGTGGAGCAGAGGCTTTGCGCGCCGCCAACTCGTCTAACAGAATCACAAGGCACGCGACTGACGTGCCTGACCTGACTGCTCAGGTTAGGGTTGGACCGTTCGAGTTACACGCTTTACGATTGGAACTTGGAGGACAGTGTGCTAGCTACAATGATACTTGGCGAGGCGAGAGCGAGATACAGTAAAAAAAATACAGTCACCGCAATAGTACAGCATTCTGACATTCCACATAAAATCAACTCAGCCCATCGTGACATCCCCATCTCCTTCAGTCTTTACCGTCCCCGAGTCCGCTGGGCCCTTCTCCAACTCCCGACTCCGCGCCGCGTACTGATTCGGATGCGTCACACTCTCTCCGCTCCCCACACCATCACCTTTCTTCACTCCCTTGCTTCCATGCGTGATCTCGAACACCCTGGTACACGCGACGTGATAATGCGGAGTTTTCGAGTTCACGTGTGACATGATCTCCAACAGGTCAGACTCGCGGAATCCCTGATGCGAGTACATCGAGAGGAGACCAGTTTGCAGGTTCTCTGGCGAGAAGTGTCGGAAAGGGCAGCCGTGTGAGTCTTGAGCGCCAGGAGTCTCGCCCATCAGGATTTGCTGGCAGCTACGAAGCATTGGGGTGAGAAGGTGAACAGAAGGTTGCAGTGAGTGGCAGACCTTCGGGCGGGATAGTTGGCTCGCTTTCCCTCCAGGCCGTATGAATGTCGAATGTTGTATTTGTACTCTTTGTTGAATTTGTCGTCTTGCATCGTGCTGAAGGAACGACGCCAGAACGTGACAGCCTCGTCTATCGAGAGCCCGAGAACCTAAGCGGAAGCGATGTAGGCGATATGCACCAAATGTGAGACAACTTTACCTTCAAAAACAAGCCGTATTGAAGACGTGCATGATGCTTAAGGTGTTTGTCTCTCCTCAAGCTTTCGTGGAGGTGGCGCATGCACATAGGGAAATGTTTTCGTGAAAAGTCGTCTATCATATCCGCTGTCACTTCGTCTCCCACCGCTTCTGACGCAGACGACCATTCAGACGAGATGCCCGCCTGGAAACCTTGCGATAGGTTGTCCAACAGGGGTACGATGCGTGTATCTTCATCCAGTCGAGGCAAGTGCTTGAGAGTTAGCTGCCAAATATTGTGGTATTCGTTCAGCCCAAGTCATTCATCAATGCAAGGTAGAGACGAACCTGAAGGCTCTTCTCCAGACTGCGCTGGAATTCTTCAAAGACGATGCTGGCCTGCTCTTTCGCAGGAACGTACGCCATGCCCCCTTTCAGAAATACCTTGCGCTTCTCGACCAAATCAGGTACACGAGTCCATCTAACCTGGTAAAGTAGAGTCAGTAATGAGATAAAGGAGCCGACAAGCATATGACCCCGGATAGTACTCACCTTATAATGCTTCTCAGGGGGAACATTGGAATTTGGTGGCACTGAAGCAGCCATGGAAAGCTCGGCTGCATACTGCTTTAGCTCCGCGTCGTCTACCTAAGTAGAACAAACATGAGAATCAGAATTATTACGAGAGTACATTATCAGGACACGCACCGCGTCCCAGCCAAAGTCTCGCGACTGGAGGAACTCCTCACGCTCTGCACGATCATCCGTATCCCATCGGACTTTGAACAGGGCCAGCTCTGCTTTGACAAAACGTCTGCGCAGCTCCTCCCTGTATCACCCTCAGTCGAAGTGCAGCGCGACACGACGTATAACCCACGTTCGACAAAAGGCTAGTCTCAGGACAAAATGTCCAATGTGGTCCTTTCTCCTTTCCGCCTCCAAGCTCTTGAACTTTGCTGTGTTGCTGTTCAGAGGCAAGTACTTTTCGGAGTGCTTCTGAGCGACGTCCTTCAGTTCGTCCCAGGACCTGTTGCGAGCATACGACGACTCAATCTCGGCCAGTATGCGCAGTCTGTCGAGTGCGCATATCTCAAACTCTTCAATAGTAATGTCATCTAAAGGGGGGCGGTCGTAACTGTCGAAGAGGTGAGCACGATGTTGTCTAGATAACCACCTTAACTCACAAGTTGAGTCGATGTGGGTATTTCAATGGTGAGTACTTTTCCACCTGAGACGCATATGTACTTTGGCCTGGCTTCTTGTTTGAACTTTTAAACATGGTAGTGGGTCAGGCCGACAAAAGGCGTGTAAGGAGAAGAGGGAAGGTCGCGTTGTCCATGCCAAAGCGCGTCTGTGACCACAAAACGCGCCTCGTCACATATCTGTCACACTAGGTGTTACACATGCTGGGTGTACACAATGATCCTCATCATATCCATGTATTGGATGGCATGATAATAGCACCTCTATAATTTCTTGGTAGCTGTCTATCTGTTGCTTGTTTTGTTCATTGCGGGTGGACAACAAAGAACAAATCAGTATCATTATGACGATTGCTGTTGAGATCGACCATGCTGGAAGTTGGTGTCGAAATTGTCTGCGCATTGGAGTGATTGACCCATCACACACGGTGGCAAAGGTGAGCCTACCAAAGTGGTCTAGGAAGATTTTCTGTTGTCTGAATTGAGCTTTGTGGTGTAAAAGAGCAACTTGACTCAAGTGAGGTGTGGCAGTGACAAGCGAAGTCCAATAAAATTTCATTCCATACAAGAACAAACAATTACAAAACAAAGTAATCCATCAGACCGACACCCAACCCGCTGGCGAATTTCCCCGCTCGGCTGCAAAGCAGACCTCGCAGACAGAAAACGCCAAACGTCCTCGAGACCCCGCGCGAGGCAGAGCCATGTTCTCTGTTAGAACGGGCGGATGCGACTGTCATCTACTGGATTTGAAGGATGTGGCATGTGTAAACATGCGAGACTCGAGTTAGAAACTATAAAATAGATCCTAGCTGAGTATGTTCTGAGGAAACAACGACGGTTGCGCAGCTCATTATATACATTTTTGTTTAGGGCAGGCTCGCGCATTTTAGGGCGCTTACAACAGCAATCACCGCGGCGGGTCAGTCTCGTAATGTACGGTAGCGACTCGTTACGAACTCTGCTTGCGTGGAGATGCATATATATATGATACAATGTTATTTTACATTACTTGTAATAAACTTCAACGCGACTCAACGAAAGTAGGACAGAGCATACAGACAGCGATAACATAGCGAACGAACAAAAATAAAATCCTTCTATTGATTGACCCAGCAACCCCCGCGACGAACCAAATCCTGAAGAGAGAGATATATAGCAACAACATTTCAACGACGATCGCGCGACAATTTCCTAGCGGGATGGTGAGTTTCGGTGTCCGTAAATTCCTCGACGACATCAAACACCACTCCCGGGCGACGCCTTCGCCAGGTGCCTCTATCCCTCAGGGCCTCCTCTTCCCTGTTTCTCCAATCCTGCGTAGCCGCAAACGGGTCCCGTAGTGGCGGCGAAAGTCTGCCCGCCGTAGAGCTCCTAGCAGACTCCCCTCCTATGACAGTATTGGCCTGCGATCGAGTTTCGGTTAGTCAGCACAACGAATGAATCACAAACGAAAGCTCAACCTACCGCTGTACCATCCAAAGCCTCGACAGAAGCAGCCGAAACTGTACGATGATGTTTCGACATCAACCGGAAAGGTGTGAACATCTTCGTGCCAGGGCTACGTCTTCCAGACGGATCACCGCCTGGCGCTTGCGGACGTACGGGGGTAGGAGCTATTATCGACACCGGCGGAGCAGCCGACTGCGGTGCTCTCTTCTCAGAGTCGGCCGCGGGCACCGACTTTGAAGAAGTCGGCGGCGCAGCTGTGGCTGCTCGCGTGGGAGGAGCGCGAGTGGACTGTTGAGGCGCAGGGTGAGGGGAGATGATATTTCGCATAGAGGCGGCGACGGCTGTGATCGTCGTCTGCGAAGATGACCGCTGGCGAGGCTTGATGCTTGCAGGGGCAGCAGCGGGCTCAGGGGGTGCACGAGCATCTTGCTTCGGCGGAGAAGACCGCGAGCGAAAGAGACCGAATATGCCCTTCTTGCTGCTGGCTTTGGGAGGTTTCGAAGCTTGGGAGGAGGGCGGACGCACAGGAGGGACGGGGCTTTTGGCCATGGAGGGTGCGATAGACGATGGTGTCTTCAGAAGACTCAATTCTGAGGGTGATGGATGGAGCGCCAGTTGAGCCTTCGGGGGCGCAGGGGTAGATAGGTGGCCTGCAACGGGTACGCGTGGGGGCGGCGCAGTGTACAGAGAGTCGGATTGCGTGCGAGAATGAGTGCCAGAGATCGTTGGCGTAGGACCACCAGCAGGTCGTTGAATTGAAGGAGTCTGTCCTCTGGGTGGCTGCGGCGGGCCGCTGGATGTTGCGAAACCCGCCCTCGCCAGTAAAGACGGCTGTGTCGTGTTGAGTTTCCCAGTTACTGTGGGGGCGGGAGAAGGTGCACTTCGAGGAGGAACCCTTTGACTCGAAATATCCTGAGATCTGTTTTGCGAATCCGAATTGTAGTTCCCGCTACGGTATGCGGCAACAATCGCAGAAGCGGATGGCGCTGTGGCTGCTACTGTCGCGATTGATGGCACAGAAGCAGCATGGGGCCTGGGGGGTTGCGCATACTGGTCGGGCTGGAATTGTGTGACGGGCTGAGACATAGACCGGGCATGATGACCGGTGCTGGACTGAGGTTGATTATTAGGGATTGATGTTTGAGTAGGTAGGTATGAACTCTGTTGTGGGGGTGCGGTGCTAGGGTATGCTGGAGTTTGAGAGCGGTATCGACCATTGTCTGGGTATTCTAGCGTGACGTTCGTGTGTCTTATCGAATTCGTGTCAGTTCGTGAAGAGACGTAAGGTTGTTGCGCGTTAGTGATGTTTGATTGCATCGATTTCGCCTGATGGTTGGGAGATGATTTGACAGGAGCAGCTTGAACAGTATCTGTTGATCCATTGCGCGCGTGAAGACGCTGGGAAGGCGAATGCTTAGGTGTCGCGGCCGCGAGCGAAGGTCCATTGTTACCACTTGCCGGAGAGCCCTTGATGGTTTGTTGAAGACTTCGTGAAGGCGAGTTATTAGAGGGGTGAAAAGATGAAGACGCCTGGATGCTGACGGGCGCTTGCATGCTAGTGTTCTGCGAAGCCCTCGAAGTCGCATAATGGTTTCCATATGCTAGCTCGGGCTGTCCATACACACCAGGGCCTCTTGACTGCAGAGCTGTAGGCTGCGGGCGAGAGGACTGCTGGGAAGACGCTGAGGTAATCGGTAGCGGTGGTAGTGTCTGCTTCTGTCCACGTGGATCACTAGTTTGCACTTGGTGGATTGGCGCAGAGACCGTAGCTTGCGCCCACGCCGTAGTCCTGGGCGCAGGTATTGGGATAGGAACATCATTCTCGTCATATGGGTTCCGCGAACCCAGCGGCTTGGATTGGCTAGCCGGAGTTGCAGCCCAGTTTGGCGAGAGCATAGAGTCCGGCATGTAATTACCTGTATGTCGAGGCTGCTCAACATGATCCTTTCGCTGTTGCGGAGGTGTGCTACCGGAGGCCGTCTGCTGATGGGCGGTGCCAGCAAGCGTAGATGATGATGCCGACGTGAGCACGTCTTCGTTGAGAGGGAATCTTGCCGCTAGGTCTTTGACAGTTGTCTGCGTAACCGTGACAAATTGGGTGCTGCCATCAGGCAAGTCAGTGGTGCCAGTCGGAAGGATGATCTCTGCCGATATAGCAGGCCCGGGAGTTTGGTAGACGCTGAGATTGAGGTGAGCTGATGAGAAAGTGGATGAATTTGACGAGAATTGAGTTCCTTGGATCTTCCCAGGTGAATATCCTGAGCCATTCTTCGGAGGTGCTTGTCGGTTATCAGCGGTCGATATCACTGTGTGAGAGCGACCTAAAACAGTATCCTTTGATAGACTCGGGGCCATGCTCTTAGGAGTTAATGTCGGCTGTGCTGGCTGGGCAGGAGGTGTGTACGATGGCCGACCCATTGGCAGATCAGCCTGAGAATACTGTGTAGTTGCATCGAGTGGAAGAGGCGGCAATGGTGCTTGATTTGAAGTCCCCAAGACGTTATGTAGTCGAGACACATTATCTTGCAAAGGTTGGCTTTGGGGATAACGAGGCGGTCCTTGTTGGGTGTGGTGAATCTGTGAAGAATACCCCTGTGTCGTATGAGTAGGAGGTATTTGGCCAGGTATAGAGGTGGGCCCTGGCGGCACGTCGCGGGCGCGACTTTGTCCAGAGGCAAGTGCAGTCTTGGAACGTAACTGAGGCGTTGACGGATCCGGAGGGCCCTGTCCAGCTCGAATGCTGACTATTTGTGGTGTATAGGGTTGAAAGCTGGCAGAACCTACGGGTGCGCTGGGCTGTACAGAACCCTGAACTTGAGCTGCCCCTCCCGTTCTATTGGAATCACCGCTATATCCTTCAACATATGCTCTGCTGATCTTCCGTGTCTTTGATGATTCAGCATCGGCATTAACGTATTTCCAGATTGCAGCATGGCTTACCCTATCCCTCGAATTACGCTCATTCTCGCTCCCGGAGGGCCCGGATTGGTGTGTATCGTAAGGATCGCGATTCGTGTAACGGCGCTCGGTGACTCTCTAGATATCGCATACATGAGGATGATGAACGGGTTGGATGACGCTGCGGTACGTACAGGTAAACGTTCCCTGCCGGAAAGTTCTTGTTCGCTGCTTGAGAATCCAGACTCTTGAGCACTCTGTTGCGCTGCGGCTTTGTCACGATGAGTACGGTAACGTTTGTTGTCCTTCGCAGGCACGTGTGGTGGCGTTATCTGTGAGGAATCATGTCTGCGTGTATCAGTCGTGGCTTGGAGCCTGGTATTGCCACCACCAGGCTGTGTCGAAGCACTGTACTGCGGCAGAGCAAGGTTGGAGCTTGAGGAAGGGACTTGTTCTGCAGGCTGATGACGTGACTAAAGGAAACATGAGGAACGACGAATAGGTCTTCAGTGCAATGTAACTCACCGATAACTTGCTCTCTGCGTAATGTTTCAAGGCGCCTGCTGCCGCCGAGATCTGAGCAGAAGCAGAATGCTGAGGGTACACCAGGTCGCTGTCTTGCACTCTGGTCTGCCCTTTAGCGTTCTCCTCCTTATTTCTGCGAAGACGTTCCTGCTCTTTCTCCTCTCTGCGAAGCTCCCGCTCTTTCTCCCGCTCTCGCTCAGCCCGACGGAGCTCCTTTTCTTCTCGTCGCTTCTCCCGTTCTCTATCGCGCTCTCTCTCATATGCTCGAGCCTTTGCCTTCTCCTCTTCTATTCTCGCTCTTGCTGCCTCCTTTTCCAACTTCTTCCGTTCCCGAGCCTGTGCCTTCTCCCTGTCTCTATCGTGCTGGGGTGTCACTGGATCGCGTGAGGGCTGGGCACTGGGAGTGTAGTACGACTGCGACGCTCCATGGAACGCAGGCGCTGCTGCGAGGTATTCACCGCGGGATTGTGTACCAAATCGCGACTGCTTCGCCGAGTCGGGCGCGTACAGCTTCTCCTCAGAGGAACGAGGGCTCCGCCTGTCTGTGGTCTTCTTCTTGATATATGCGCGCAGGTCGTAGGTGTCTTGGCCGCCCAAGTCGTGAGACCGGACTCGCGAGGAGGAGCTCGCGGCGACGGCAGCCATGGGAGGTTGGTAGGAGTTGGTGGTCGAGTACTGAGTTGATTGGGCGGTGGCATAGGGCTGATCCCTGTCGCGAGAAAGTTTGTGAACAACAGAAGACGCTGGAGAAGCAGAGAGGTTGCCTAACACATCACTCCTCCTGGGCGCACGCTGATGGCCAGTGCTTGGTGTTGTTGCGCCGTAGTCGTTTGGCGGTCTCTGGCTTGGTCGTGATCTCTCACTGTTGGATTCTGTTGGCCATAGAGCAGGAACGTCCTTTCTTGTAACACTGGCATGTCGACGGCGACTGCCCAGCATCGGTGTCGGCGGTCAAGTTTCGAATAGTATGTGGACTCGATCAACGTAGAGTTTGTTCGTTATCGTGGTAATAGTCGTCTCAGGCAATAATAAGGGGTGGAGAGAATGTGGTTGACTGCGAAAGAGCAGTGTCGACATGAGGCTGAGGCACACCAAACTATTAGTCCACTGGCAAGTGGCACACACGGCGCCTCGTCATTTCCAGGCGTATGCCTCGTTCATTCCACTCTTTACGAAGAATGCTCGCTGTCTTTCAATCCACTGGCTCAAGGCCGAAACAGCCAAGTTCAGACTCGGAGTGCAGCGTCTGGTCAAAACTCTGAGCCCCGTAATTCTCGCTGTCAAGTTGGGTACAGCGCGCCCACATCTTTCCCTTGCCGAAGCTTACAACGACGCAAAATCATCTGTTTGTGCATGTGCACAAGTAACATCAGCCTTGAACCACTTCCATAACTGTAAGTACCTCTACGTGCTGTGCATGATTTGCCCAAGCGGGAGATATGGTGCACAAACACAGGCAATATTGAGCGGTAGCCAGATAGTTATAATATGCAGAAAGAACACAGCCTGCAGTTGTGATGAGATTGAGGCAGTAACCTATGAAATTCATTGGTCATGGTCCCGAATACGTTTAGGACCCATTTTTACAAGAAGCAGCATTTATACATTCACAAGTACTCACTGTTAGACGTCGAGGGTCGGCCAGATCACTGCGATGCTTGTCAAAAAACATGTTCTGGGGAGCAGACATACAAAACACGACAGTAAAATGTATACCAACAACACCAGTATGACGTGCCTGGCACACCTGAGAGGTTTGCGCGTCCTATGAGTATTGAGGCAAAACAACTCAACAATGGGGGTTGCCCCGAGCAGCCTTGCCTCATAACGAGGCACGGTGCCTACCATTGCACGAGTGGGTTGCTGTTACACGATGTTGACTCATTACCGACAGTAGAACAGCGGCAAGGCTGGTGGAGGCATAAATGCATCCCTGTCGAGACAATTTAAGGATCGTGTGGTAAAGAGATGCGAGAAGGGGTGCAATTCTGGGAACTTAGCAAGTTGATATCCCCGATGATACAAGAGACCTATGGCTTCAAGTCCACAATTTGTGTGTGTCGCAATGAAGCAATGAACAAGCGGAGAGTATTATAGTAGGAGTTGCGAAGAAGATGTATTTTCGGACGGCGTTTTTATCTTTACAGCCACGTGTGGATGACTAATCTACTCCCACGCTAGACCGCTTACTCGCAGGGTCTTTCCGAAGGATGAGCAGCACGACGCTCTCATTCCCTGCAACGCCTTCGCTCTTCTTTAACTCTTGTCTGTCTTCACCCACATCCCTGTATCGTCTAGCATTTCCTCCGACTCTCTTTCTTTCTCTCGATCGCCATGGTAATTCCCTTCATCCTCAGAGGGCATCCAGAATGGGTGACTAATACTATGCGTCATTGCTAGAGCGACATGGATGTTATTGACGAGAAGGCGAATGGCGGGCCTCCTATGGAGGTTGAGGAAATAGTGTCAGTCAAGGATCGTAAGTAAAGGCTCTCTACAGTATCATATAATAACTCAACAGCGGCGACTCCTCCCTAGACGAAGCATTCGCCGCCAAGCACATGCCAGACTTGGGCCATGAAGTAAAGGAAACTACAGTATTTTCGTGGCGATTAACGAACTGGAAAAAGCTGGAAAAGAAGTTAGTGAGCCAGGAATTTGAATGCGGGGGGCATCGGTGGTGAGTATCCATCTGCGCTGTGCGCGTAACTTCAGATACGAGTGATTATTTGACTCGTCAGGCGCATACTACTGTTCCCGTTCGGTAATTCAAATGCACCCCCAAATGACACGGTCTCCGTATACCTCGACTATGCCGATCCCAAACGTGCGCCCGAGGGATGGCACGCATGCGCTCAATTCGCTCTCGTTATCTCAAATCCACATGACCCAACGATCTACACTGTTAGCCGTAAGCTGCCTCTCTCAAAACATAGTCGTATACGATCTGAGGCCTTACCAGATGCGCACCATCGCTTTATCGCGGAGGAGTGCGACTGGGGATTCACACGTTTCAGCGAGCTGCGCAAGCTTTTTAGCATACAAGACGGTCATAGCCGTCCAACAATAGAGGACGATTCGGCCGATATCAGTGTGTTTGTTCGTGTGCTGGAAGACCCAACTGGTGTGTTGTGGCACAATTTCGTCAAGTAAGTCATCATTGCTCCAATTGTTCCCCTACGTCGTCCTGATAAACTGTGTCAGCTACGACTCCAAGAAGGAGACGGGCTATGTCGGACTAAAGAACCAGGGCGCTACCTGTTACATGAATTCGCTTCTTCAATCGTTCTTCTGCACACGATACTTCCGCAAAGTAGGCGTCTCTTACATCCTCCGTCAACATCTGCACGGAATCGCTGATCATATACATACTGTGTAGGCTGTATATCAGATTCCTACCGAGGACGATCATCCCACAGAAAGTGTGCCCTTGGCTCTACAGCGTGTATTCTATCACTTGCAGACGTCAGACCAACCTGTCGGTGAGTACACGTGCCAGAGGTAGGTATCGAACTTTTGATGCGACAATTCGATAGGGACAACTGAGTTGACGAAGTCATTTGGATGGAAGTCGCTTGATTCCTTCCTGCAACATGACGTACAGGAATTCAATAGAGTCTTGCAAGAAAAACTTGAAAGCAAGATGAAAGTGAGTCTTGTGTCCTTTGCAGTTCGTTAACTCAATTATATTTGGTCACAAGGGGACGCAAGCCGAAGGCGCTATCCAGAAACTTTTCGTTGGCAAGATGAAGAGTTACATCAAGTGTGTGAACGTTGACTACGAGTCGTCCCGTATCGAGGAGTTCAATGGTACATCACTTTCATCTCTGCCACGGACACCCCATTCAGATAATGTGTTACAGACATTCAGCTGAACGTGAAAGGGATGAAGAATCTTTATGAGTCATTCAAAGATTACGTCGCCGTCGAGACTCTTGATGGCGACAACAAATACCAGGCGGAGGGTCTTGGTCTGCAGGACGCTAAGAAGGGTATCATCTTCCAGTCATTCCCGCCAGTCTTACATCTCCAACTCAAGCGTTTCGAATACGACATGCAGCGCGATGCGATGGTCAAGGTATGTCTCGCGGACTTGCTCCGTCGGTCAACAACTGATCGGACTTTGAGATCAACGACCGTCATGAATTCCCCTTTGAGATCGATCTCGCCGAGTTCCTTGAAGAGGGGGCGGATAAGTCTCAATCGTGGGTATACAGGCTTCATGGTGTTCTTGTGCACTCAGGCGATCTACATGGCGGACATTACTTTGCTCTCATCAAGCCCGACAGTGACACGAGGTGGCTGAAATTTGACGATGACCGGGTTACCCCTGTCACCGACCGCGAGGTTCTCGAGGAGAATTACGGAGGAGAAGCTCTCAATGGCCTAGTATCACCGATGCAGCGCAACCAGGTTCGGACATTGAAGCGGTTCACCAACGCATATATGTTGGTCTATGTCCGCGAAACTGCGGTCAATGAAGTCTTGGACGCTTGGAAGGAAGAGGACACGCCCACGCATCTCAGTGAGTATTGATTCGACCAGGATCAACACCTAATCTAATTTGTGACCGAAGAGCGTCGGTTGGACGAAGAGCGTCTTCAAATCGAGGCTAAGAAGCGCGAGCGCGAAGAGCAACATCTGTATCTCACCGCTAAGGTTTGTCATTCGGTTCAATAAATCTTAACTATTCTGGCTCATCGTCCTTGCTTCGCAGGTAATCACCGATGAGACGTTTGCACAACATGAAGGTTTCGACTTAGCGTCGTTCGATGAGAAAAACTGGCCACCGTCAGAGCTACCAACCTTCCGCGTCCTCAAGAATGAGACCTACAGCACTTTTAAGTCTCGTGTCGCGCAGCACTTCAACTATCCAGAGAGCCAGATCCGCCTGTGGGTGTTGGTCAATCGTCAAAACAAGACTGTACGACCGGATACGCACATACCGGAGAACGAGGCAACACTGAGTAAGTATGCGTGATGCCGTTGCGGATCTATCCTAACTTCGTATTCTAGCCGTCGAGGTGATCAGGAACAACATGGCTATTCGGCAGCAGTTGGATCTCCGACTGTATCTGGATGTCATCCCGGATCCGAGCAAGCCTGAGGTACCTGCGGGTTCCATTATGGTGTTCCTCAAGCACTTTGACACGACGAAGCAAACTTTGTGCGGTATTGGGAAGGTGTATATGTTGAGGAGTAGCAAGGTTGGCGACCTTGTCGGTGTCATCAATGAACGAATGAGATGGCCGTCAGGGACCCCACTGAAGCTTTATGAGGTGCGTCTCTTTGAGTTCTCTCTTGTATTCGTGCTTACGTCATGTACAGGAAATCAAACCGGGCATGATCGAGCTCATGAAGCCAAAGTTCACCTTCACTCAGAGTGAAATCCAAGACGGTGATATCATCTGCTTCCAGGTCGACATCAACGAAAAGGAGTCAGTATTGTTTGACTGCATTATTTGGACACAGCTGACGAGCTTTCATCCAAAGGGTACATGATTTGGAAACGCAAGGACTATACTCAAATCCTGCGCAGTATTACGACTTCTTGCAGAACAGGGTTATGATCGTTTTCAGACCAAAGTTCGAAGAACCTGACCATGAGCACCCAGACTTCAGCCTCGTTCTCAGCAAGAAGCAGAATTACGATGTGGTGAGTTCATACAGGTTCTGAATATCGATCTAAGTATTCATTGCTGGTCGAACAGATGTCGCTGAAAGTCGGCGAGTATCTCAAGCACGATCCTATCAAGCTGCGCTTTACCACCACGCACGCTGCAAACGGCTCACCAAAGACGATCCTCAAGCGTTCTTTGAACCAGAGTATAGCTGAGATAACCTCTCCGGGCTACAACAATGCGCAGACCACCGTCATTCTCTATGAGAAGCTGGATGTTTCGATCGTCGAGCTTGAGACGAAGCGAAGTTTGAAGGTCATTTGGACAGGCAGCCACAACAAGGAGGAATCGACCCATTCGTTCTTGTTGCCAAAGACGAGTACGGTTCATGATCTTGCAGACCATCTGGCCAAGCAAGTCAAGCTGCCGGAAAACCAGGCGAGGACGAAGATCCGCGTGTTCGAGGTGTCCAAGGACGGCAAGACTCAGAAGGAGTTTACGGGCTCCGAGATGATTGGCAATATTCCTGACCCTGTCGAGCTATATGCGGAAGAGATACCTCGCGAAGAGCTCGAAGCCGATGATGCTGACAAAGTTATCAGCGTGTTTCACTTCTCGAAGGAAGTCTCACGAACGCATGGTGTACCCTTCCGTTTTGTAGTCAAGCCGGTACGTCGACATTCGTTGCATACAGTCGATGTTGATACTTATGGGCGCCGACAGAATGAAAAATTCGCTGACACGAAGAAGCGACTACAAGCACGGATGGCGGTTCCAGACAAAGACTTTGCCAAGTACCGTTTCGCTTTGATTCAGGTCGCCACATTCAAGCAGCCATCGTATATTGAAGATGGTGCGAATCGGTCATAATCACATGCATTCACCACTAACCCTCCGTGTAGAGGATACCATCTACGACCACAAATTCGCGCCCGAAGACGTGCTTGGTCTTGACCACATGGATAAGTCAGGAAAGACACGCACTGGCGCAGGAGAGAAAGCGATCGTCATTAGAGGCTAAGACTTTTTTTCTCCTTCCCGCTCAACGTTCTCTCTCTTTCTTCCTTGTGCTCCTACCTTAGTATCAGTATACGCGGTCGATCATGGCTTAGCTAGCTTTCCACTCACACCTCACGCATCTATTATGACACTCCCTTTTCTCACTTGCGCGTCGTTGTTATCGTTGTCTCGTTCCTGTCTGCCACGATTGTCACATTAACCATCGTCGAATAAAAGTGTACATCATCTCTCTGATTGTCTACCGTGATGAGGGAGTGTGAATGTGGGTCCCGAGCAAGTCCTCACTATATGATCTGAGCTCTCTTTTCACAATATCTCGGAATCTGAGGTCCTTCAACGGACGCTATAGGCAATGAGTTCATTGTACCCTTTGGTTACCAGTCTATACCTTCAACCTATCTGCAGAGAATACGCGAGCGAGACTTTTGATTTCAGGGTTGATTCTCATTCTGGCATCACGCGAAATTCGCTTTATGCCTCTATGCAGCCGTTCATACACGGAGAGCCAAGCAACCCTACAAGAGCAACTTGAATGGGTAGCCTGACAATTCCCGTTAAATTCGTTCGACCACTTGCTGTGAGAAACAAAATGCGTACCTCTGTTTTTGACTCGGAACAGGGAGATGAGCACCGAAAACATGACGAATACGACAATACTCCAAAGCCAAACTTGCATTTGTTGTCTAGCTTTGGAAGTTTGATATGGAGCCACCATGGTCAGCATTAGGAATGCCCCGGCCAGAAGACCGTCTTGCATGATACGATTCAACGAAAAATACTTCGCGATGTAAGAATGACGATGTGAACTCACATATAAGCGCAACAACATTTGTCTCCTGCCCGAATTGAGTCTGGAAACCTGCTGCAATCCAGTTCCCTCCCTCATTGTATGGCATTCCTCGGATGCGGACGAACATGAAGCCACCGGTCATGATCAGTATGATGCCGATGGTGATGACTGCCCACGTCACCCGGGACCTGAGCAGTGGAAAGATGAAGCGCAGGACCGTCGTTAGCAGAAGACCTGTTGCAGCTAATTTTCCGTATTTGCTCCAGTCCACAGGGGGGTAGTATGGAATGTGGACTGGTGTGTAGAGCGATAGGTGCTTGGCAAGGGCTTCAGCGGTGAAACCGCTACCATAATGTTTAGAGCTCAAAGCGAGTTCAGAGTTTACCGAGCACTCACTTGGAGAAGTCATAGGTCGAGGGGAATGACCTGCCGTTGGCGGGTTTGCGAGCCCCTTCGGCAGCGGGGTAGTTGTATACAACAGGTGCGGATTGGATGCCGAGCTACCAACTATCAGCCATCATTACCAAGTACAATGCATAGGCTTCATACCTTGGTGAAAATCCTCCCGGCCTCGTCAAAATCGGCTACGGCGAAGAAATGTTGATCGCGTGTAGCTGTAGGAACCTTGGTCCATGCTCGAGCGACAGCATCTAAGGATGGCTGAAACTGCCTTCGCGCCATTGTCAGCCATGAAATTGGTGAGTATGGAAGATATTGCATTACTTGCAAGGATTACATTTCCGCCTAGGATCCATCGCTGTGAAGACCACTGTTGCAGACCACTCCCGAGTGGATGCAGTTAACGAGTCGAAGGTGTGTTCATCGAGTTTGATGACGCCGTTGCCCGCTTTGGCGAGCTTGATAAACTGGTCTTGGATGTCGCTGGTTGCCGCAAGACACACTGGTAGAACGAAAAGAGCGAGGAGATGTAGCAGCAACATGGCCGTTGAGGAGAGAGAGTTGTGTAACCTGCACAGTGCCAACTTGCGACGTGTCTGTTCACTCCTGCTATTTTGAGAACACAGGCATAGGCGCTCAATATCATCCCACTCTTTCAGGTTTCGCCGTCGTAATACTCGGTGGGCAGCGTTGCCCACGTCGCACTCAACGTTGGGTGTTACGCCTCTGAAAATTGTGTAATGTCTCATGCTCTCCTTTTACGCCTGTTTCTGTCGCCGTCTTTCTTTTCCGTACACGTCGCTCTTCAATACCTCCGGATCTATGCAGACAACATAGGGATAACATACTATCTTACCAGGAGGCTACGAGAGCTGGACACGCGCGAATTACGCGAAGTATGGGGATTCGTTTGGTGTGTGCATCGTTGCAGTGTACTTGCAAGGAATGTCGTTACTCACATCGTGAAGCCACCTGCTAGTGACGAGACCATCCAAGTCTCGCGCACTGGAATGCTTCGTGGTAGAGATCGCACACAAGTCCACACATATATCGATGCTGGTACGTCCATAAAGAGCAATTGTTGTAACGCTACTCAGAGACATTGTTAGACTCTCTGGTTCATGCAAGCGCACCTCAAGGAACTCCCTCGGTCTGACCATACGTCTGAGTCCTTCCTTATTTGCCAGCGTGTCTTGAACCAGTGTCATGAAATGATTTATGGCGACCTTCCGACATCCGGTACTCCGTACTCGGTCCTCAACCAGTCCTCTCTGCCAGGAATAATTCGCAAGAAGATGCGACCGAACGTCAGCCCTGCTCTCGTTGGTATAGGAATTGCGCTTGCAGGCGCACCAGCGATGCCAATGTTGACGGATATAATGGGGGAAGTCGCTCTAGAACAAGGTAGGATTGACGATCAAGGACATGACCTGAGGAGCTTGGACAACCCAGAGGGTATTGTTAGGACGCCCTCCGACAGCACTCCAGATGTCGACGTTGAAGACGACACTTCTGATCCCGAAGACACGGACAACACAGCGGTCAATGCCATCGGGTCGCAACCAGAGCAAACTCGGCTATCAACAGTGCGATTGAATGGCAGTTTCCAATCTGGTGCACACTCTCGCCGACAGACCATAGGAGCTCAGACCAGTCCTGCACTTCCACTACACCTCAAGGATCTCAGGAAGCCGAGGTTATCCGAAGACCCATTTGGTCAGCATGATGTTCCGTCCTTAGCATCGCCAGCTCTGCCTTCACCATTCCAATCTACACCTACGTTTTCTGCATCTCGTCATTTCCGCCGACCTAATAGCGTCACCTCTGTCGATATATTGCTGCAGAAGTACGACCTGTCGGCGCAAAAGTTCTTGCTACGTAGTCACTATTGTCGTACAGAGGTATGTGGGTGTATCTATAACTATAACATGCCCTTATCGACGATCCAGATCCAATTTCTGCTCGCCCTAGAAAATATTTGCAACAGACTGCTGGTCGTTCCGAAGCCTGCTCGAGTCAGTGCCCTTCGGGCTGAGCTAACTGGTTTGAATCATATGCTTCCTGCTGAGGTAACCCAATTAATAGCATTAATCAAGCTCAGCTCACATGGTGTGTAGGTATGCATGCCAATGTGGTGCACATCCTCTGACACGCTCGATCGCGACACTGGTCTGACAGAGCCACATCATAAGATTGTGCGGATACCTCCAGGCGAAAGTGTTGTCTTAAACTCTGCGGAACGAGCCCCGTATCTCCTCCTCATAGAGATTCTCCACGGCGACCTCGACTTTGATCCAATGAAGCGGTCAAACAAAGAGGTTCTCAGGAAGATCGTGGCGAAAGAGAACGAAAGAAAAGGAGCTTCAAACGATCTCGTATCGTTCAATGGCGCAAAATCACCTGGCATGGATCGGTCAAGGTCTCATTCTGGTCCTGACTCTGATAGGTCGAACGGAGTTCTTGAGGTAGATACCACTACCGCAGTGGACGACGACTCTCAGGACGTTTCCATGACTAGTCCTGGCGATGTGTCGTCTCCAAATCCGGACGAAGAAGAGGTCGACCTTGTCGAACAACTTTATGGCGACGAAGGCTCGTTACGTTCGCGGCCGATTGATCTGTCAGAATCAATCGTACTCCGTCCCGCACCGAAGAACAGGGAACTAGACATTGCTACTTGGTCCTCTACGCCGTCGTCTCCTCAAACATCCATCGATGCCTCTGCAGCCTTAAACCCTCGACCAAGTCTATCCAGAGCGAATAGCGTCAAGCCTTACGTTGAGGCCCTTCGTCCGCAAGCACAGCGCGTTCTGTCCTTGGACGAATACTCTGAGCGCATGCGCACAGCCGCGGTGATGCTGGCGCAGCTCAACGCGAATGCGCGAGAATCCGCTGCTGCATTACCCGTCCCGGGTACTCCTTCGACAGAGTCTTCTTCGCCACTGAAGTGGCTGCCTGGCTCCAACTGGCTTACAGTTACACCTCCTCTTCCGGAAAACAGCAATTCTTCCAGCGATACGACGCAGCCACCTCAGACGCCTGCTCCCGGAACTGCTCCTATGCGTTTGAAACTTCAGCAGACCGAGGCGGCAGCAATCCGCAATCGAATTATGAACGAGATGCTGGCCTTGGAGGAAGAGCGCATGGAGCGTATGCGCGAAAACCGTACGGGAGAGGGAACGTTGAGAATTGGCGATACAGGCGGGAATATGAAGACGGCGGAGGACGAGGGTATTATCAGGAGAGAGCTGAGCAAAGCCGATCCTTCAGCCGTTGTTGTGGGTGAATCATGGGCTGCCAAGAAGGCAAGCATTACCACGCTTCTTTACGGTGAATCGTAGTCTTGCTGATAGAAATGATCCAGAGTCGTATACGGCAAGCATCTCCGTACGGACACTTAGGTACATGTTGCGAGAGTTCAAAAGTCCCGTCATCAGCATATCTAACCTTGAGCATGATCAGCCAATTGGGATTGTGTCTCGGTCATCGTCAAAACAGGAGGTGATCTACGTCAAGAACAGCTCGCCGTTCAACTCATACAAGAGTTCGAAAAGATCTTCAAGGATGAACACTGCACTTGCTGGATTCGATCGTACGTTAGGCTGTTTGCATCATACTGCACGCTTACTCATAATCGACAGCTTCCGAATATTGATTACAGGCAATAGCTCTGGGCTTGTCGAGACCATTACAGACGCGATCTCAATACACTCGATTAAGAAGGCTGAATATGCCCGACGACTAGCTACTGGTAGGCTAGGACATGTCTCATTATATGATCACTTCAAGAACGTGAGCGCAACCATTCTCATGTTTGCGGTGATCTGACTGGCTGAACATCGTTCTTCAGGCATATGGTGATCCTGCATCGGCAAAATTTGCTCGTGCCCAGCGAAACTTTGCAAAGTCACTCGCCGGTTTGTATCCGACTCTACACACCAATATGACTACAACATCACTAACACTTGAGTCACAGGCTACTCCGTTGTCACATACCTCCTACAGATCAAGGACCGTCACAACGGCAACATTCTCATCGACCGCGACGGCCATCTCATCCACATCGACTTTGGCTTCATGCTCTCAAACTCTCCTGGTAACATCGGCTTTGAAGCCGCGCCGTTCAAACTACCACTCGAATACATCGAGGTTCTCGGTGGGATTGACGGAGAGCCGTACAAAGAGTTCAGACGATCGTTCAAGGAAGGCTTCGAGGCCGCCCGAAAACACTGCGATCGAATCATCAGTACGTCAACTTTTGTACTCGTCAGTTCTTACTTCGGGGACAGGCCAAAAACAAATTAACACTTGTACCCAGCGCTCGTCGAGCTTATGCAAAAAGGTTCGTTTCTGTCTCTAAGGCCCGCGTTGTATTCTGACATGCAGAATTTTGTGTTTTGGATTTGCAGATTCGACGTTACCTTGCTTCGTTGCTCTCGGAGAGCAGACTGCGAACCAGCTCCGCGAGAGGTTCCAGCAGGGTCTGACGCAGGCGGCTGTCGAGGAACACGTCGAGCGGTTGATAGACACCTCGCTAGGGTCCAATTGGACCAGGTTGTATGACTCGGTGAGTTGAAGACATCTTCCAGGAGTTTTTGGCAACGTGCAGAAATCTGACTTTCTCTCCTTGTGGCAGTATCAATACTACTCGCAATCCATACTGTAATGACATGCCAAGTTTTCGATCTAGACATTAAGGGCGGAGCTATGAGTGTGTTCTGAAGTGAGAGCGACCGTCGCTTTTGAGATGTCACGGACTCATACGTTCGCCTGCGATTATTCCGGTTGATATTATCACGAGAGTGAACAAACACGCACATGGCCAAGAAAACAATACGAAAACGACAGAAAACAAACGAATCAACGGGCATAACAACAAGGGTGTTATCTAATGCCAGCAGACACAGCCGCACAATAGACACGCCTAGACCTAAGAGAACATCGAATCGTAGCGCTTCAAGCACGAGTACGACTCATAGTCAAAGTTATCGGACGGCGAACACCAACATTTGCCCTTGGCGTGGGCATCGCCTTGTGGGCAGTGCTGGAAGGGGTTGTGGCGGTAGCCTATCATATGAAAATGCAGGATGAGAAACGCTTTCGCGTTGCAGGAAGTCACAAGAACAAAACTGACCGATGTCGTTGAAAAAATGGATTTGCTCTTTCTTAGCAAAGAGCGCGGCCCCAATGCTGTGTACCGGTGCGTCGCCCCATCGCTTAAAGAGTGCAGTTTTGTCAGAAACAATAGAGAGGAAAACTCAGAACGAACAGATAAAAGCTGACCTCGTAGTAGAAACCGCCCTTTTTGTCCAGGTATTCAAAGAACTTCATGTACGCCTCGCCTCGCCAGAAATCAAGGTCGCCGATCTCAAAATTGCTCCAAACTAGAAGGAACCCCCCAAAGTCAGATGGTTGTGTTCGAGTTACAGAGGGAGATACATACAGTGGCAACGGTTATAAGTGTTCCCGCTGTCGTCAGAAATAAATTGCATTCCATTTCCTGCTTGGATTAGTTCAGGGTTCTCTTGCATGAAGCCTAAGATAGAAAGTTTGTAAATGTGGCTGTTGGCCCGAGCATAAGTTGACCTACCCTTCACAGCTTCCCATAGCGTGGGAATCGTAGCCTCGTACTCGTACAGGGAGACGGTGAAGCCTGACCGAAGAAAAAACCAGTTCAGCAAGTCGCCCGTGCGCCCATGATCATCAACGTACCGTAAACCTTCTTCTGGTCTTCCATGATCAAGAACGGCTGAAACCAAGCCCGTGAGAAACGTTCGCAGCGTCGTACCGATGACAAACTCACATCGTAGTCGAGGTCGCAGAAGAACGTGACATCCGGTCTGGGAAACTAGTCAGTCCGTGCCTCCCCAAATTGTTACCAACTTACTCAATTCTCCAGTAGTATTTGTAGTGCTGCAGCAAAGGGTGGCGGAAGAAGAACTGAAGGTGCTGTCAGAGCGAAGAAACGGGGATCTAAAGCCGAAATGTACTCACACCTGAGTTGTAGCGACACATGTTGCGATACCTGCATCTTTGTCAGCGATCTCACGCAGTGTGACTGTGAGTACGTACGGGACGCTGCCTGGACGAGCATCACGCCTTAGTGCAGTGCTCGTAGCTCAAGTTCCCTGAGTGGTGCTCACCTCCATAGATGACCTTATTTTTCTCCATATTTATTCGCGACTCTGTCGCCTTCGCTTCGTCGATCCAATCTGGCTGGTACCAATGGTCGTGCTCGATGAGTCCGAAGTTTACCGGAGCATCCGTGAGCTCTGTCACACGTCTGGAAGCCAGAGGTTATCGTGTCAGTCGCATATACATGGAGAAGAGACGCACTGCTTGAATTCAGCGCTGAATGGCTGCTCGTTGAGGAAAGTATATGGGTATTGAAACTTTTTGTTGAATCGGTCCTCTGTATGTGTAAGGTCAAGGGAGTGCTAAATGTTCCTTTCTGATTTGAGCGCACCCATTTGCTTCATACTACTGACGATTCCATTGAGATCGCTGTTGCGAGCCAGAAGTACGAAAGTGGCGTTCGCCTTTCGTTGGACGGGAGGGACTTTGGTTTTGTGGTAATACTCCTCTGGTACGCCATCTTGGTAAGGGGGATGATCCAAAGTAGTGTCTTCTTGCGTTCCTTTCAGCTTGTTCGTAATGTTAGACAGTGAGGTGGCGCGTCCGTAGTCTTCACGAGAGAAACTGAGGATGAAGTGCAAGCTGATCTGTTATTATTGAGTGGGAGAGCATGTTAGTGAAGCGAGCGCTAGCCCTCAAGCCAGCTGCGTCACGTACGATGATGCCCAGCACCAGCAGAATATACCGCATAGGCGTCATCATATTGGGCGACGACGAGCTCTTGTGAGAGCGTGAGCAGCGTCGATGGTCGTGGTTTGAGAAGAAGAGCTGCAGCTGTTGCTATTTCTGTTTCTGCGCAGTTAACATCCTGACAACGTAGACGCTGGGATGAATCTCGCTCAAATCAACTGTTTACAAGTTTTCACACCAGGCTCCAGTTCGAGCTGCAAGTCTCACCGCTGTGGAAGCTGCGGTATCTCTACAGGTTGCCCACGAACGACCAATTATCCACCTACTACCCTCCGACCGGGGCCGCCGTCTGACGGAGCGTTGCCACCAGCCTAACCTGCAATGCATACCCAAGATTGGTGATCACAGGTAGCAGATGTCTCACTGCCGTTGTGCTCAAACAACGAGATACGCTGCAGCCACAGCCAAGTATAACAAGGAGGATCATTTAGCAATCATAACTTTGTCTATTATTAGCGCTGGTCATCGTGAAAGATCTTCGCAGCGCATTCGACTTTGGACTCGCACGTCGACCTCGTCGACTGTGACCTGGCAGACTGCTCTCTCTGCCTGCTCCCCTCACATTGCCTTGGCTGTCCCCGCAAAGGTAAAAGTTCTTCGCATTGAATCCATCCATGTTAATCTTGGCCCGTGCTTCAAGGAACTAGTAGTACGTCGCCATGGAGCTACACATCCGTAACATCGATCCTTCTGCAAACCCCTACAACATGAAACGGGCCATAGCTACAGCTCTCCATGGTCCCGATTTCAGGCATTTCCAAGTTTTGCCCATAAACTTCGAAGTCGCTATTTTTCCCCAGGCGACGTACGGCAAGCTTCGATGTGGTGCATTGACTCTGCCCACAGAGGAGATTGGCCGTTATTTTCTGCAGGCGATGAAGAGGAAAATCCGAGTCGGTCACAAATTTTTGATTTTCAGACCCAGTGCCCGTTCCCCTCGCCTGGAGCTCGTACGGCAGATAACAATGCTGCCTTACGTGGATCCGAAGGCACTGGAAGAGCGGGAGGGCATCGTAGAACAGCTTCGCAGCCGACATATCCCAGTAATTGCTCTCCAGTTCGGATGGGAATGCCGCAACGGCGCGTTCTCAGTCGAATGGGAGAAAAACTGCATGGGATGGCTCATCTTCGATCTTGATAAGAGAGAATACCGCATGACATACCGCGACGAAGACGAAGTCGAATCACCGCTGCGTACAGTCGCGATGCGCAGCACGCAGATCGCGTATGCTACAATCGGTGGTCCCGCGGCGGATGGCTCCTACGATGCCACGTTTTTCTTGTCTCTTCTATATCCTCCCACTTTCGAAGCTGAGAGCAGCGGCCCTGCAAGAACTGGTCTTGACTTACATCGCCCGCTTTTGTCTCGTTCGTCGTCTGGAAAACGTCAGCGGCTGAGCGAGCTGGACGAGGATCACGCGTCGTTCGTTCAGTACACCTCCTTGGCTGTTCAGTTCCGGTGTCTCTCGCAGAATGCAGCGGAAAATTTGAGCTGGATAGCCGATCTCGCGCACGTGAAAGCGGACGGGCTTCCTCTCAATGAAGTTCATCTCGGGCTGTTCTCTTCTCAGCTCCGGTTAGGCTACGCAGGCTTTCTACAGACTCTAGACATAGAGGTGGCATTCCAGGTCGAGGCGCTGGTTCGCAACCACCATATGGATTTCAGAGAAGTCTTGGATATCCGCCGCCACATCGAGTGGATGGTAGCGCGCAAGGGCGGCGCGTACACAGCTGCGTTCATCCGTCACCTTGCCTTTCGAGCTAGCGAGCTGTTCGGGCAGAGCGATATAGCTCGCTCCCTCGACACCGACCTCGTTCGAGAGCTGTGGTTGAGATGCAGAAAGGACTTTGAATTCCGCGATGACTCCCTAGAGGTCGTGGGCTCACAAGCTGACACGTTCATGTGTCTCCACGTCACCGTTATGCCCTCCCGGATCTGCCTGGGCGGGCCATTTCCTGAGAAGAATAACAGGGTTATGCGCCAGTACGCGGGCTACACTTCGAACTTCCTTCGCGTCAGTTTTGCGGACGACAGTGGACTTCAGTATCGTATGGACCGAGATGTCGACGATCGTTCCTTCATCCACGCACGGTTTGGCGGCGTGCTCCAGGAGGGTCTGCACATCGCTGGCCACCATTTTGAGTTCCTTGCCTATTCGCAGTCGGGGCTGAAGCAACATGCAGTATGGTTCATGAAAACCTTTGTCAAAAAGGAGTACGGCAGAAGATCCACTATAAGCCCTGACGTCATCATTCGTAGCATTGGCGTATTCAACGGCATAGACTATGACCCCGAGCTCATATTCTGCCCTGCAAGATACGGTGCTCGGATCTCCCAGGCTTTCACTTCGACGGAAGCAGCGGTCTCAATGCAGTCGATGGAGGAGATACTCATTCTCCCGGACATCGTCGACAAGAAGAAACGCTCTTTCACAGATGGTGTCGGGACGATGTCTCGTGAGTTTGCGGGAGATGCCTGGAAGGCTCTGCAGGCGGTGAGCCGTCGGCACGCACGAAACCATCACTGCAAGTATCCCCCCGCCTTTCAGATTCGATGTCATGGTTCGAAGGGTATGTTGAGCGTGGACTATCGGCTATCTGGCCAACAGATCTGTCTGAGGCAATCTATGGTCAAGTTCAATGCTCCGAATACGAAACAACTCGAGATCGTGGCGGCATTCACCTCCCCCGGGAAATTCTACCTGAATCGCCCGCTTATCATGATGCTCGAAGATCTCCACATAACTGGCGGCTATGACTTCCTGAAAAAGCTTCAAGACGTGGTTGTCGCACACACAGAGAGGGCTATCACAAGCCTGGGCGAAGCAGCTAGCCTCTTCGAGAGCTACGGCCTGGGAACTTCGTTCAAGCTTGCGTCGACCCTCCTGAACTTGCACAAGCTAGGCATGAGCATGTGGGATAACGAGCTTCTCAAGCAGCTCACCGGCTTTGCCGTTCACCACGTGCTCCGTGAGCTGAAGTATCGTTCTCGCATCCCCGTTCCGGAAGGCTGGACGCTTCCTGGTATCGCCGACATCCACGGGTACCTGCGCGAGCGCGAAATCTATGCGTGCATCACTAGCAATGACGGGAGCGAACCGCGCTACCTCGAAGGTCCCGTTATGGTCTTCCGCTCTCCAACAATACACCCAGGCGACATTCAACTTGTTACGGGCATTGGGAAGCCACCTCGAGGCTCCCCATATGACCGCGAACCACTCCCAAACACTGTCGTGTTCTCTATCAAAGGTAAAGGCGAATACTGAGCTCATTAACTCGATCTCATCAACATGATGGATTGTGGTGTACATATAGGTGGGCGACCTTTGGCGTCTTGCCTAGCCGGTGGAGATCTCGACGGTGAGTTTCAGAGTCAACATCAAAGGTTTGGTGACCTGCTGAACGAAGCTCACAACTGGTCTGTCAGGTGACGAGTTCGTTTGCTGCACCCATGAAGATATGTTACCCAACAAGACATATCATCCGGCTAGTTACCCACCCGCCGCAAGACAGACGGTCGCCCATCCTAGCACACGCGCAGACGTCGCCAACTTTGTGACAGAATACTTGTACTCCGATGTATGCACCTCCACAATGATCTGAATCTGTCCTAAATTCTGACAGCTTCCGCCTTATTTTTTTAGAGCGTGGGGCTTATCGCAAACGCTTGGTTACTCAGAGCAGATTCAAGTGATAAAGGCATTCTTGACCCCGACTGTCTCGCACTCGCCGCCCTTCACAGTGACGCGGTAGACTATCCAAAGACCGGCATGCCAGTTCCTCTGGACCGTATCCCGCCCAACAAGTCACCCATCAAGCCCGATTGGAGTTGCCCAGAGTTGACCGTTGGCGACAACACAAAGCTCTACTACGAGAGCCAGCGCTGGCTTGGGAGACTGTTTCGCGAGATCCAACTGCCTGAACCGCAGATGCCACAGTACTCCGCATCGAGGAATCACGACGTCAGTCTGGACAACATCTTTGCCCGTTTTCGCAAGCTCGAGCGATACGCCAATGCCAAGCGCGGAGGGGATATCATCAGGGCCGTACGCCAGAAAGTCTCACAATACATTTCTTGGGATCCCTCAGAGTCGATGACGCTCATCAGGGAGATATGGGCAGTTTTCCAGGAGTTCGCGTGCGACTTGCGCATCGTCTGCGCGTCGCACACGATTTCTCCCGGCCGCTCAGCCACGCTGACGGAGGAGGAGGCACTCGTGGGCACGATCGTCGCCAAGTGTTCTGTCCGAGGGAAACGCAAAGAACAGATTGCGAAGCTTCGGGAGCAAACCACGCGGCTGTTTGACCGCACGGCGAGGCAGGTCGTAGGTGCGGACCAGGATGGCGAGGATGACTTTACGACGCATACGTTACTCACCCTGAAACGGGCCTGGGCGGCGTATGGGGTCAGTATCATTTATCGGCAGTCTCAGGCCTTTGGGTCTCAGAGCTTTTCCCTGCTCGCGTTATCTGAAATCTTTGACGCGGTCAAGAAACTCGAAGCTGTGGGATCCACTCATTGATATCTATGACTGCTAAGCTTTATTGATATCAAAAGAAATGTATCTGCCCATCTATTTCAATGTCTTTCAATAGCCACACTCACGAGCTTTACTACGTATACGTAGTCCGGAAGCGAGATGCATATGTGGAAAAAGCATGCAAACATGTATATGATGTGGAGAATGTGTAGGATACGCTGCAGGAAATGTACCACAGTAATAAGGAGTATTGATCCACAAACCAGAGAAGACGAGACATGTCAGGATATCGTTATGTGCATGTCGAATACACGAAACAAGGCAGGAATGGAAGGCTGGGCTACGCAACAGCGAACCGAAGGGGCAATAATACACACGCAATACACTGTCTTGCATGCTCAATGGCCGTCCTGCGGCGCTCCAGCGCGTAGCGCTCCTTCATCGAGAGATCGATGTGCTTGCAAATCTCGCAGGACTGTAGGATCCACTGATGAGCCAGAATGTCCGTGCATTCGGTCAGCAACGTGGTTAAACCAACGTCGAGTAGTGTCCGCACCTGGAAGAGCACTTTTCCGCCGCGAGTGCAGATTTGTGCCACCTGGAGAGTGCTCTAAACCGCCTATTTCAGGGAACGGTCGCTGATCACGTTTTCATTCAGACGTCCTGGGGGTATACATAGCCATTACGACTTACGTCCATCCCCGGATCAGCCATCGGTACCCTCTCTATCCCACTTTCGTCAAGCTCGCTCAGTGGGATTTCTGCGTCGATGGAGACCGCGTTGAGGTCGATAGACAAGTCCATAATGTCATTCTCGTCCACAGGGGGTGGCGGCGGGGTTGGCTCGTCTTTCTCAAAGCCTTCGGGCAGCTTGCCCTTGGCGTGCTCCGCTGCCTTGGCACGTAGTTTCAACCACTGGTCGTACCGATCAACAGCATGCTGACGTTCACTATGGTTTCGTGTAAGTAAAAGTTACTGAAATGATTGTGTGCTTGCTGCTCACTCCAATTTGCGCTGCTTGTACTGTTGCATAGCTTCGTCAAACAGCTCGGGGTTGATCTCCATGAACAACTTGAGCGCATTGTAGACCATGGCATGTATTGTCCTGGTCGACATCAGCGTGATTCGCATAATCGTTGCAACCGACTACTCACCGGTTCCAATGTGATCTGGAGTTTGTGTACAGAGCAGGAAAGACGATAGGAAGAATGACTGGTAGATTGTCGCTCATGAGGTTGACGATGTACTCATTATTCCAGTACAGCAAAGCACGCTCCGCAACTTGGAAATGCTGGCTATTGATGCACCGAGCCAACTGCTGGAACAAGGGCACCTGAATCTTCTGGAACTCGGCTGGGTCAATAACGTCAAGGACCTCCTCCATCTCGCTGAGGAACATGACTTCCTTAGGCGAGTTGACCTTGGGCCAGAACTTGAGGAGCCCCAACACCACATCCTCCGCTAGAACCGCGTCCTTCTCTAAGAATTGAACGACGCAGTACGCCAGCTGAGGGTGGTACATGGACAAGCTCTTGACCTTGTGTAGCGGGAGGAGCACTCGCATGAGGAAAGTCTTGTGCTCCTCCTTCAGGGGTAGCGCAAAGCCATTGATGATGGATCCGAGAATCTCCAACAGCTCAGCAATGCCGTTGTGACGTTCCGTTTCGTACACGAAGTGGAAGAAAACGTTATTGATACTTCGTCGAATCGGCGCACGAAGGTTCAGGAACTTCCCATATATTCTGTGGAGCGTTGTCTTGAGGAAATCGCGCTCTCGAGGATCCTCGGAGTCGAATAGCTCGAGGAGGTTCAGGACAAAGGTTTGGTCAATGTATCGCTTGGCGAGGTTGGTGTTGAAATCTGGGCTCTCGACGAAGCGCAGGAAAAATTCGTATACAATCTTGAGGTGCGGCCAAGCGAGCTCAAGGACGGGTTCATCTTCTTCAGGGTCATATGCGTCGCCTGTGGGGTTGACAGGCGGGGGTATCGCACGGAACAGGTTCGTTGCAAACTGTGATAATGCAGAGTAGATCCCGATTAGCTCTATGTCACCCTCGCAACGTACCAAGGCCTACCATCTTGACGACCTCAGGGTATATGTTGTCCGTGATGACATTGCGTTGTGTCGTGATATATTCCAACATCTCATGCAAGGCTTGTGTCTTTATCTGCTTTCCTTTCAACTCTGCATTGGTGTCGTTGAAGTCGAATAGGACAGCGCATTGATGTAGCTTCTTGATGAAGAGCTGTGGTCGTTCGTTCGGAGGGGTTTCTGTAGCGAGTATCATGAGACATCAGAGATAAGGATATGTTGGCCAAACGCACCTAAGAAAGGAGGTAGCTTTTCAATTTCCACCTTTTCCGTGACAACAAACCGACTGCTTCGTTGTTTGCGCGGGGGCTTCCCAACGATTGGGATCGTATCCTTAGGGCCTGTTCGCAGGCGTCCAAGTGTGCTTGACCTAGGAGGCGTATTGGGGCCATCTCCAAGAGAGGTTCTTTCGATTGGCTCTGCCTCAGGACTGACGACCACGATAGGTGGTGCAGGGGAAGCCCTATCTGGCGCCGGGTATCCGCGCTGCGGTACTGAGCTCGTCAAAGATGAGGACAAAGTTGATCTGCCGGCAGAAAGGGAGCCATTGGAACTTGGAAGAGAATGGTTGCTGCTGTTGCTGGCTAGATTGCTGAGACTAGCAACCGCTGAGACTGGTTGTGGGAGAGGCTTGTTGGAGTTCGGGGGTGGTGGTGGAGGGGCAGCTGCCGCTGCTGCAGAGGCCTTGGACTCCTTTGTTTTTGAGGAGGAGGACTCGGTGGTGGATCTCCTATTGAGGCTCTATAGGACAGTGTCAGAGAGCGCGTCCGTGTATATGGATGGTCATGAAATGAGGGCTAACCAGACTCTTCTTGATAGTTTTCATGGCTGGTACAATGAGCCCAGCACAAGCGGTATGTTACCTTTTACTGATCACACGAGAGGGATAGAGACGGCAGAGGTTGGAGAGAGAGACGAGTCCACCGACGCTGCGAGAGAATCGATGAACCTTTGAGCGCAGACAGCGCTACGACGCCGACACCTGTGACACCCCTGTGACAGTCCCGTGATTACTACATACTACACTTACTGTCACGGGCATATCGCCCCGTCACGGTCACACTATCTGCTACCGGACCAGGCGGTATTGAGCGCTTCTGACTCGTTAGCAGCCCTTCAGCTGCCCTTGCACACAACTCCCATCCGTTTCCTCTTCCTCCTGCCACTATCTAGTCCCATACTCTCCCAGATACTGCATCTCTGCTCGTCGGTGAAGTATGGCCGGTAAGAACTGCCGAAACACTCTGTAGCCTCGAAGCTCACTATAACAATTCCTGTAGCTATTTATACCGTTTACACCTCGCCAACGCACCCTCCGATCCCTAACCACCTCCCAACGCTGATAGTTACCCCCCACGGTGCGCAATTTCATTGTCTTCATGCCCACATATGCTTAGTCTAATGACTAGGACAACCGGCAAATATTTTATACTCCTACTTGCATACCAACTTCGTACGTCCCCGTTACGCGCGCACATCACCATTCGTCTCACAACCATATCTCTGCAGAACTCTGAGAACTACCTCTTAACTCCCTCTGCACAAGGAGATCTCTGCGTTGCAAAGCTCTTTCCACCTCGTGCCAATGCTGCTCAGGGCAAAACGACCGCTTCGGATCCCGGTCACTCCTCCGCATCATCATCTAAGGTTGTCCGATGCGAGGCCTCTCGTAACCTGAAATGGTCCATAGCAAACACAGGTGTTCTGTCGCCCATTTACAAATTGTCCCTTCCCTCTCCCGATTCCGCGGATCTGCCGCTTTTCCAGATATCGAAACCCAATCCTAACGCGGCGTTTTGGAGCATGTTCTATTTCGCCTATGCTGGCCACAACATCCCTCCCAAGCGTATCGAGTTTGGAAAAATTCAGAAGAATCCTCCCGGTCCAAATGGCGGTGGCACTCGGATAAGCATCACCGGAAAGTCGGCAGAAGAGAAAGCCGTATGGCAAACGTTGGGTGAGGGAAACGAAGACTGCGTAGAATGGGTTGTACTTTGCGCTGCACTGAACCTCCTGGAGTATGTCTACCGTCATGTCCTCTCGTGTTCTCTTGGCACTCACACCGTTGGCATTCAGTGACGAGATCATCAAAGCCGCCGAAAAGAATCCTCCTCCCCAGGGCCCTCCCGGCTCTGCTCCACCGCAAGGTGTTCCAAATGGACGAGCTGCCCCCGTCTCGCTGCGGGATCCAGGCCCCGCAGCGCCTCAAGCCCCGATGCGAACGAACTCAGTCCCCATGCCCGGACCGGCAGGGCGTGGAGGACCACCTCCTCAACAAGGCATGCCTATGCCCCCTCCTGCTGGTCGTGGTGGACCTTATCCACCACAAGGATATCCATCCGCGGGACCACGCCCCAACCCTCCGCCGCAGGGTTACCCTGGAGGTCCTCCGCCGCAGCAATACCTCCCCCCAGGACAGAGAGGCCCCGGAGCTATGCCTCCGCCTGGACAATACCCGCCCGCAGGACGTGGCGTCCCTATGCAACAGCAGCAACAACAACAGGGTCCTCCGCGCCGGTTTTAATTACCACAGAGATCCCATCAAGTCCATTTGAGCCGCTTTCTCTCCTTTCCGACATCTGACTTTTTCCGCGTATGTACGTCTTCTGCAAGCTTCCTCTTGGGGCTCGTTCGCCCAATGTGTTATTGTTGCCACACTGTTACGAGGTTTTCTTCTTTGATGTAATTTGAGGGTCATAACGTCTTTTTGTTTGTTTGCCATCGTATATTAGCTGATCTCGACTTCGGGGTTACTTACCTTCAAACAATCTTCATCGAAACCATCCTCAAAGGACTTTGATTACCTTTTGTACACCTTCCAGCAAACTTCGTCGCTCTCAGTATCGTTGGTGTAGTGTTGAGTTGTGTGCTTTCCGTTCCTTTTTGAACCACGTTGAAACGTTTGAACAAGTCCCGATGCTCTGAACAACTATTTTCTTGCCTCTCCTTGTACAAAAATCGCTTCTTGGCTTTCTCACGTCTGTGTAGGTTTGATCACTTCCTTTTCATAATGAATGATTTTTGTACAAGATTTCTCGGCGACGTAAGGAATCACAAGACTGAGATTCTTGAGCAACACGTCTGCACCAGTAATGTCCTGCAACAGGTCAGTACCATTAGTCGCGCAGAAGTCTACTTCACTAGCTTCTCGATTGCGTCCATGGAAAGTGCTGTTGAAGAACCGAACACCATCAGGACCTATCAAAACGCGTGAGGAAAGCCTCTGGTCACTCACACTTTGGTCGTTCCAGCGGTAGACCCAGAGCTGTAACGAAGAAAGATTGTTGCATTCGCATCTCACAGAAGATCCATACATTGTGTTCTGACGTACCTCGAGCCCAGACAACCTGTGTGAGCGCACCCAACGCTCGCGAGACACCGAAAATGACGGTATAATACTGTCACAGCGAGGTGCAGAGTCAGATGGGCGATCTCAGTGCGGGTAAGATTGTAGGTGCATTTTACCTTGAATTGTGTCAGACCGTAGTGGTAAAGCACGCATCCTGATGCGGCATCCACATTGGGGTAGGGGTTCTTAGTCTTGGCGTATACCACAGCGTAAGAATGCACATAAATATTGAGAAGACGAGGTAGAACGGACCTTGCCGTGCTCCTTCAGCACATTAGGGGCAACCTCGTAAGTCTGACACAAGGTTATGTGAGGTAAGAGAACTGGGCGTGGTGAGGGGTATCACTTGCCTTTTTGACGAGTTGAATGACTGGGTCAGCGAGGAGTTCAGGGCGGGTCTCGCAGAACTCTTGGAGAGCAATGAACCGAGGATCCGGGTTGCGGAGGACACCGTGACCGTACCTGTTTCAAGAGAATCCTTGTCAGCAAAAAAGGCAGTGCGTTGTCGAGAATACTCGACTGACCCGGGAACCACCTGGCCGCTCTTCAAAGTCTTCCAAAGGAACTCTTTGATATGGTCGTGCGTGATATTGTCGCCGAGCTCCTTCCGCATGTTCAGTTGCCATCGGAGGACTTCTTGGTTCGCCAAGCTGAATTGACAGAGTAAGTAATTACTCCGCCCAGCACTCTCAGTATACTGCCTACCCATGAAGAGGGCCTGCGAGAGCATAAAGGGCACCAGCATATGAGAGGTAGGGATCCGCAAGCGTTGAGGCAATCAAGTCTATGAAGCGTTGTCAGAGACCATTCCATGACAAGCATTTTGTACCTACGAGCAGTGTGCGCAGAGGCATTACCGCCCTCGTGGTCACCATGAATGGCAATGTATAAGCGAAGGTATTCTGTCAAATCGTAGTTGTCTCCATAGCCGAGCATATTGACGTAATTCCCTGTAACCTCATGAGCAATAATTAGAACTCAAGCACCAATGCGCTCACCGACAAGGTCCAAGTCCTTGTTAACACCAGGAAGGTCGCTGCCTTGCTTGTAGATGTTGCGGTATATCCTCGCAGCCAGTGCTGGGAGTTTTGCGATGAGATCAAGCGAGTCTTCGAGAGCGTACGTCCAGTACTCCGACTTCTTGATACCCTTCTCGTACGCAGCTTGGAACACGCTGTCATGGTTCAGCGCTGCGACGCCCATGCCGAGCTGCGTCATCGGATGCAAGCTCGAAGGAAGGCTAAAGTAATAACGATCACATGTTTAGTGTGTTTCAGGATGAGAGAGAGAGAAAGCATACGAGTCGATAAGTTTGACGACACGGTCAGGAAGTTCGCCCTTCTCAGCGAGCTGAGCGGACAATTGGCGCGTCTCAGCTTCTGTAGGCACTTTCCCTGTGAGCAATAGCCACAGCATGCTCTCCGCGATGATTTCTTTGCCACCTGGCGCCGCAGGCAACTGCTTTTGGCAATCTGGGATAGACAGCCCGTGGAAGCGGATTCCCTATAGGTTCAGAGACATGAGAGCTCCTCCGTACGAATACGCTATTGTAATACGCACTTCATTAGCGTCGAGAACAGACGCGTCCCAAAGCATAGACTTGAGACCACGCATGCCACCGATGAGATGCTCGACCTAAAGACCCCTCATCAATAGTGTGAATAGTGTTAAGCCAGCTAGGACGTACCTTCACATCACCCAACACCGCGGAGGCATGCTCAGCTTTCTACAACATATCTTAGAGGGGCCGTGCACGTAAGTCAAGAGTAAACGCACTAAAGTCTTCAGCTGCTGCTGCTTTGCGGGAATGACTTCTTCCAATGCCTCCCTAATAGTCTGTACACATAACCGTTAAATCCCGTGCATCAACTTCAGCAGACATTGCATACTTTGGTGGAAGCTAGTCTTCGCGCAGACCACTGCCTGGCGAAGGTCCTCGAGGTCTTGAGAGCACCTTGTCCTAACATCATGCAAGTCGTGATGAAGCTCAAGAAATTCGAACAGCTCTTGCCAATATAGTCCGGAAGCACGAGCGGGCTTGGGGAGACTCGGCTTGCCGATGGCCATGCCACAGCCGCACCGGTTCGGAAGAAGGCCGAGTCCGGGTACGGAGAGGCCATCAATTCGCCACGCGACCTGCCAGCTCAACACTTTTGGTACGGGACACCGGAAAATCGCAAAGTCACCTATCTCTTCTCCTACGAGTAACGACACCACTCGTTTTGTCGACGACGAACTTCAACAATACAACTAAAGTCTCGTGATCAAGCACTCTCGGCCATGGCGTCCGTTTTTGTCCCCCTTCTATATGTATTTATCGTGTTTGGTGGTCTCTGGGTCTTTAGCACGTTTTATAAACGGCATATACAAAGTAGGCCTACTCACAGGCGATCTCCACGATCTTACTGATGATGCATTCCTTTCCTATGACTAGGTAAAGCAATCGAGCCGTACTTCAGTCGTCACCATGAGCGTGACGTCTATATTTCACTCTTACAAAGGACCGACCCTCCCGCCCCGGACGCGCTGCTTAAAGCAGCTCTACTCCGCCGCGCCGTGACGAACGTCCAGCGTATCATGCGCCTTCGCGAGGATAAGCCCGCTATGCAAAATCTCCTGCAGAAGGGGTCCATAGGAGATGACCTGTGGAACAGCTTGCTGGCGGCCGAGCGTGAGCTTGAAGCAGAGGTTCTGGAGACAGCCGCAGAGGCAAACTCGTTCGTCGACGGATGGGGACAAATCATCTTCCAGAGTGCCACCGAGCTCTTAAACACGGAAAAGATGAGGTTGATGGTGGAGAACATGGAGCAAATCAGGATAGAGAAAGGTATGCACCTGCACTTCTATGACAGGCTGCGTAATAGAATAGCTCATTGTTGTATCAGAGCAAAGGTATGGCTTGAAGTCCATCCGACGTGGGACCCCTGCTCCGCTGCCAGTAGGCGGAGCCCTCCCGACCGGGATTCCTCTGCACTCATTACCCGGCGTCGCTGCTACACTTACGTCGCCAAAGTCTGCATCCCCAACTCCAGCGTCCGCCTCTGCTACGCCGAACGCGGCCGTATCATCTACTCCTGCAAGACCTGTCACGCCGTCAAGCGTTGGCCTCTTGCCACCCACGAGCCTTGGAGCGGAGAGTGTTGCGTCCAGCGACGGTGAAGGGGCAGCTTCCCAGCGTACGCCATCAAAGGTAAGCCACCTTGGGAAAATTATACTCTGCCATTTTCCTGATAAACTGGATGGTTATAGTCCGCTAAAAAGAACAAGAAGCGCAAGTAGCTGGGTGTGAGCGAGCTTGAGGGGCAGAGTATCGTTCTTGTCTTTGTCGTAGGCGCCATCAGCTGTGTACGCTTATTCGTCTTAAGATGAAATGCGAATGTCGAGAGGTTGACATTGTGCGTGATGGGTCGGAATTTGTTCTAGGTGACTGTGCAGGAGCCAGAGTTTTACACCGCGTTGTTTATCAACGATTGGCGGGCAAATCTGTTGTCGTGTTACAGATTTAACGACATCGTCCTCCAGATCAAGGGTATCGTTTAGCTGTTGGCTTGCACACACCTTGTCCAAGCTAAGAAGACACGCCTCAACTTCATACATTGCAAAGTCATCTTTTCCCGTCAGCGCTGCGGCTCGATGCCTGGTTATCGATTAATGACGGTTCTGAATGCAAGGGTTTAACGTTCAACCCCAAGCAGTTTTCTTCTGATACACAATACTCTAGTGCCGTGGTGATGAGAAGCGTTATCGTACTTTCTGTTTTGCCGATGCCGAGTTGATGGGCCACCTCCAGTCCGCAAACATGACCCTGGATGTGCATAGGAGACATATCTGCATGGCACCGTATTCCATAACTTACTTCAACTGGAATGTCGGCCCATGCCAGTCTCGGCGATAGAGCCCAAAGCATAGATAACTGACTGCTACGCTCGTCTCTACGGTCACAGGTGTTACAAGAATTGTTACAAAGAGGGTACTGCACTACGTAGACGATTTGCTTGTGCTCTGTAGTGCTACATACTAGTAGCAGCCTCCACAACGCTTACGAATTGGGCTGCTACATTCGTTATCTAGATTTCAAGCGCTCGTAAACATGTGCTAGATTTTCTCTTGCTTTGTTCTCACACCCCAGCCACCATTTTCTGGTTATGCTATGAGTCTCCTCCCTCTCGCGCAATGCTTTCTGAGCTTGCTTGATTATGCGTATTCAGACCCAGTCACTCAGGTTGTGTCGATGACAGCCTCAGCGGGCATGACTCCGCGCGACTTGAAGCTGGAAGGCTCGAAGCTTGAGGTGTCAATAAAAGCAGCGCGCTAAGTGGCATATCACGCAATTGCCCCAGCACATTGCGAGTCAAGATCGTCCAATCCTGCTTGTAGGTCTGCACTGCTTTGTGGGTATTCCCGGCCGAGATAACTCGTATATGCACAGGGTAGATGCTCCAAGGATCAAAACTACAGGACGTTTCGCCTGTGTAGCTGTTGCGCAGCTTCAAGCAGTCTTCACACTCCCGGAGTGTATCGCTGAGTTTGCTGGTAGGTATAATTGAGATCGTCGTCCAAGACAGTGACATTGGCTGCTTGTGTAGTTTGTACATTCTTCAAAGGGCTAGACATGCGCTACATTATTGGGAATTTTAGTAAGTTGATTACTGCACAGAGTAGACCCGGTCAATGAATTCGGTAACTAACACTCAGGCGTTGTAACGTTGATAGATCGCCCGAAGCAACAGATTCGACATCCCTTGACACATAATTCGGAATTCTGTGACTGACTTTTACCCAAAGCTCCGCATTACAATCGAGGCTCGCCACTTTGGAACGTCTCCCCGGCGGCGATGCCTGGTCATGAGTGTGCCTCGGTAGGCCTACCTTCTCCGCGTTCGCGGAGGCTGTCATTATGCTTGAAATAAAATTGGACCCTACCCGTGAACGATATCAGTCAACACGCAACAATCTTTACACGAGTGACCCTGTGCTGAGAGGTATACAAGACACTGACCCCTTCGGAGTTTATCGACAGTAGACCCCACTCAGCTCACAATACCCTCATGACGAACTCCCGCACAACAAGTACTCATACCGAGCGGACACCGCTACTGCAGGCTGCCGCCACTAAGGCGATAGCCTCCTCGGGGAAACATTATTCTGGCTGTAGTGACCATCCACTAGGGCCTTTGGAACTTCCGCGATCAACGCGGTACGGTATTCTGTTAGGTGTCTGGATCGCGAATTTTTTGTCTGTAAGTCGCCCAACATTCATCGACTACTTGTCAAGCTGATTCACTGTTACTCGACAGGCTCTCAATAGTACGTTCAAAAAATTTTGTACCACACCGGAATAGTTGCTAACGCAGGACTTGCGATGCAGCTACTTTGGTTGCCACACGTATGTCCTTTTTCTATCTACTCCATATCTCTCCCATTCCTCGACGTCGACTGCCCTGCTGACCTCAGTTTCACAGTCCTATCCTCAATATCCTCAGACTTTAACAAGTCGCACCAAGCAAGCTGGCTTGGGACAGCGTACGTTGCGATTTCTTCCACTGTCGCACACATTTCACATCTTCCCCTGCAGATACCTCCTCGCAACGTGCACCTTTACTCCTCTGTATGGGCGACTGTGCAACGTCATGGGGAGACGTGCAGCCAACCAGACGGCCGTTATCTTCGCTGCACTAGGTACTGCGGCTTGCGGGCTCTCGAACAGTATGGAGATGCTCATCGCTGCTAGATTCGTGCGTTCATCCTTCTCTTTTTCTCTTGCCTATGATCTTCCGGTGACGATTTTGCTGCGGACCTTGCTAACTTCTAGATCGCGGGCATGGGAGGCGGTGGAGTATTCACAACTTCTTCGTATGTCGGCCCGCATCAGTGTTGAGCAACCTATTACCAGCTGACCTTGATTTTGCATCAAGAATAATCACTTGTGATATGTATAGCATGCGAGTGAGTTTCCATGACTTCTACGCAATGCGCGCTATGGATACTCACCGTGGCTTCTTGATGTACGATAGGCGAGGGGGATAACACAAGGTGTCGCTGCTGTGTTTGAAAGTGTGAGTGATGTCTCATTTCTCAAAAAACCAGCGTGTACGGTAGTAATTGACGTGCTGATATAGCTGGGTATGGGGCTTGGCGGACCATTCGGAGGGTACATCAGCGATCGGTGAGCGACTTCACTTGGCTCTCTTCACTGGTAAAGCAGAGCTAAATCAACGGTCAGTTTCGGTTGGCGTTGGGCTTTCATCGTTCAACTACCCCTCTTTGCACTATCACTGACTCTGACGTCAATCAACCTCCATTACGCCACCCCAGTGAGTTCGAATATCGGTGGCTATTTGAACTTGGTCTAACCCGACCTTCCCATGTAGGGCCGAGGAGCTAATACAAAGGAGATCCTCAGGAGGATAGATTATGGTGGAAGCTTGTCACTATTAGGAGCTGTATGTGAGACAACGCTCGCTGAGTCTGTTCATTTGTTTACTGAATTCGTTGATGTCCTACTACGAAGGTTCTGTCGTTCCTCATCTTCCTCACTACCAAGTTTTCGAACGAACAACCAGTATGTCCCATCCCTCCCGATAACACCACTGTGGCTTCTCTCATCACAAACCCCGCCCTCCCTTAGTGGTCCTCTCCGACAGTCTGTATCCCTCTCCTCCTCTCCGTCGCTCTTCTCGTACTATTCCTTTACGTCGAATTCGAATTCTCCGTGGAACCCATCCTCCCCGCCTCCCTCGTATTCCAACGCGTCCCCATCCTCGTCGGCACAGCCTCATTTATGGTCTCCATGTGCAACTTTTCCATCATGTACAATTTCCCCACTTGGTTCCAAACCGTGAAGTTGACAAGCGCGAGCGAGGCCGGTGCGCATCTCATCCCTAACGGCGCTTCCATGAGCATGGGATCCCTGTTCGCTGGGTGCGTTTGATTTCAAATTCATCTATGTATTATTTGCAGAACGCGACCGTACGTTTGCTGACTGGGGAATTTGCTGTGTGTAGGTGGATGATGCACCGCACAGGAAGATACAGGATGCTCACCCTCGTGTGCGGTTTCTTGCCGTTCATCTCTACTCTGATGATCGCGTCGATGAAGGAGGATTCCCATGCTCTGCTTCTCTGGCTTGGGATAGTAAGCACTATTTCTTCTTGAAGTTGCCAGGGGATTTTCGGGACTATAAGGCTGAATGCTGGACTTAGTTTCCTCTGGGCTTTGGCAACGCTGTTGTCCTGCAAACCATGCTCAGTGAGTCTCAACGTTCCGCTGTCCAATGTTTTGAATGAATTCTGATCACTTTTACACCAACCAGTCGCTCTTCTTGCGCAACTTCCCGGTGAGCTATGATTTCTCACACATCAACGATTGGTGCTTACCATCTGATATCTATAGCATCTGCGCTCGCAGAAGGGACTGGGTTCAGTCAGTTTTGGCGCGGCATCGGTACGCAGCACATAGTTCCACACACCAGGCATTCATAGCACATCACCGACCACCGCTGTTCTTACAGGCCAGGTTGGCGGCGTAGGCCTCTCCTCCGCCATCTTCCAATCCTCTCTCAACGCCGCCCTGCACAAGCGCATCACAGGACCCGGTGCTGAACAGGTATAAGCCCCAATCTCCGTAAAGCCACACACTTAGAGCTCACGGCTTGCCCAGATGATCGAAAAAATAAGACACTCCGCCACACTCGTCGCACGCCTTCCCCCTTCCCTCCAACGCGCCGCACGCGACTCGTACGCATCCAGTCTCCACGTCGTGTTCGTCGCTGCCGCATGCTCGACATTTATCGCGTACTGCATCCGGTTTCCTGTACCTGATGCTAATTTGTCTGAAGAGCCAGCGTCATGTCCTCCTCCCCCTCCTCACCCGCCATTGCATGCTCAAAACACGAAAAAGGTAGAGGCTGACGACGACTCGATAGTCTCGAGCAGCACACCAGACTCGTTCCCGAACACGCCGTTACTGGATGGAGAAGTGAGTGATGTGGATGTGCATGCCTGTCGGGCTGTCGAAATGTGGGACAGCGAGGAGGAGGAAGAGCCCCAAAGAGGTTTGCTGGCTGTGTTGCCGCGCTCGAGGATGGGGAGGCTGAGCACTCACGGGACGTCTGAAGGGGGCGAGCTGCAAAACACTTCTTCTCAGCCGTATGCGAGAACAAGGCGGGATTCTGGGAATGGTGTGTAGGCGAGAATGAGATGTATATGTGTGAACCATAGAGGGATGTTGTGTGGTCATTGCCCACGAATTAAAACATATGTCAGACTACGGTCAGAAAAGGAAGAGCTCACAGCTCATGGCTGCGACAAAGCCCGGTAGCAGATTCCACAATTCGTCAATCCTTGTACAGTATGCATTACATGCTTCACATTTCAGCAATATCAACACAACGGCCTTGCATAAAATTCCAAGTAGTCAGACAATCACATCTTACTGGGCCTGCATTGTTCACCATGAGACCACAAAACACACCGGGCGTGGCAAGTAGAAGGCTCACCCTTACCCCCTGTAGTTGTTCTTCATTTCCCGAAGCGCATTCATGACTGCACTCTCCTCCGACTTTCCCGTCGCTTTCCTATGAAAATCAAATTGAGTCCCTTGCTCGCTTAAACATTATCTGACACTACGCACTGAATAGCAGGCTGATCCAGCCTCATGAACGGGTTCCACTCCTTCTCGTCCGCAATCGTGCTCTTTCCCGTGGTCTGACCCTCTGCCACCAACTTCTCCAACCTCTCAAGCGCAACGTTCTCGGGCTCTACGCTCTTAGCAAACGCCAAGTTGCCTTTGGTATACTCGTGTCCGTTGTAGGTAATTGTTTGGGCAGGGAGTGTTCCAAGGTAGGAGAGGGCGGCATGCATTTCTGGCGCTGTGCCCTCGAAGAAGCGGCCACAACCAGCTGTGAAAAGGGTGTCGCCGGTGAAGACGCCTCCGGGGTGTTTGGAAGAGGACGTCGGGGAGGGGAAGGTATGGAAGCAGATCGAATCTTGCGTGTGGCAAGGTGTTGCGAGGCATCTGTAAACGTGAAGGTCGTAAGCAACATCACGTACTTATGAGCAACAATCCACTCTGAATGTCACTTAACATAAAAACTTACTTTACATGGATATTCTCTGTGATGCCGAACTCATCTTTATCCTTAACAATGTTCGTCGCGGCGGGCGCCTTGTTGCTACCTGCATACATGGGGACACCCGGGAACGCCGCTGCCTGTTCCACTGCCTCAGCGATGAGCAATGCGAGAACTAGCCGTAGGTACGCACGAATGCCTACGAGACGAAGAACATTATCATCATCAGCCAACAAAGACACATACACGCGTGATTAAAGACAGAGCGTACTTCGTTTCCTCCGCTGTGATCATGATGATGATGCGTCGTAAGGCCAGCTATGATTTCCACGCCGGCCTGCTTCGCTGCAGCTTGAACTTTAGGGACGTCGTAAACATCGACAGCCGCTGCCTTCTTGGTCTCTTCGTCAACAATGAGGTAGGCGTAGTTGTCGGAACGGACTGGCACTGGGATAACCTTCATATTGCGAGGAGCGGCCGAAGAGGAGAACAGTCTACGAGAGAGGGTGGAGGTCGTCCTGAGAGAGAGCAAGAAGTGCATTATAAATCAGTCAGTGTGAGAGTTGCTGACGACTATGTGGCCAGCGCTTATCAATGAGACACTGCACAATCTAATCTCTTCCAGATATGATTGGCCTTCAACTTCTTGATCTTCTACAGTCGTCGACTCACCCAGTGTCAAATCGTATTGTTGGTCACGACATCAACGACATGTCCGGCAATGTCGATGTGGAATGCATTGACATTTTTGCTGGACCTGTCGGGCAGTGTAAAGCAGTATCGTGATTCAAGTCCATCCTGTTTACAGTCGTAGGTTATCCCACTTATAAACTTGAAGTGCGTGAGGTTACTCATGCTTTGTATTTTGTTGAAAAGAATGTGAGCCGTAGCCGTCTGGGACGATGCCGTGCCAATGGCTACTTTACGAAACACCAGCAGATATCAAAGTGAGTCCTAATTCGCAAGGTGTTCAAGTATGTTCGGAATTGTTGGTTCACTGTGTGAGACGTCCGAGCAGAGAGACCAACAAACTCTTTTACTCACATATAGCGCAAATAAGCTCGCAACGGTTTTGGTCCTCAAGTTCCCTCAAGTGCGAAGCGGTGCTGCTCCTTCCTACCCCGACGCTCGTACGTTGTCAACACGCCCATAATTCGATGATAATGACCATCTACGGAAATCCCATACCAGACGGGTCTGACGGTACGCACTTCATCAAGTTTACACCCACTCAACACAAACTCATTTTGGAGGTTGACCCGTGCCACACACAAACATCACAAATGTGTGCGCGGTTTTCAAACTATATGCATACGCAGCTAACACAGTCATTGTGACCAGGTCCATGGCGGGAGCTTGAACTGTTGAACTTGATGGTCTCATCATCGCTACACACTCTGTGGCACCTCGAATGCGAACAACCAGTTCTACCACCCCTCGCACATCTGCTAGCTTTACAAGAGCAGATTCTCAGGCTCGATGTTGAGGTAGATTAGGACCATCCGCAAATAGAGCAGGCGTGCCAGCTATTAGAGGGTTTTGCATCTTGCACGGCCAATACCATCATTGTGCGTATACCATCCTCATTGACGCACGATTCCCCATTTCCTACTAGCATCGCTGGAGTCATCTTCACTACGGAATTTGCGGGAAACCCAGTGACGACAATAGGTCAGAACACACCTGGGAACACGCCAGCTTCTACTCCTCCACCTAGTGACCCACTGACATTGGCACGCACATCAACTTTGGGCATTTCGGTGTTTCATACAGCCTCCCCAGACATCACCGGCATCACCACTGACAATGGTTTCGGTGTCTTCACTACTGTCCAAGTTGCAGACAGTAATATGATACAGGCTACAGAGCTCATCACTACACAACCAACACCTGCCTCGCTCGTTAGTCTTATGACTATTGACCTTACTCCATCATTCAGTACGCCACCTATCAATACAACAACACCCCCAACGCCCCTAGCACCGTCGTCAATTCTACCACGCAGTCCAGGCAAGACAAACCCGGGCGTGGGTGCAGGTGGTGTGATTGGCGGTCTCGTACTTGTAGTTGCAATGATGGCAGTCCTCTTGTGGCGTAGGAGGCGGCGCATAAGCAGTCGAAGGCTCGGCATGCGTGTCAAGGATGCGGATCGGTTGCCCAGCCCGTTCTTGCCGGCCAGTAGTTCTGGGCCAGAAAATCGCTGGCAGCAGAGGAGAGCTAGCGCAGAGAGCAGCGTTCGCGTGAGCACAGTTGGGGCGGAGTACAGGATGTCGCCCAGTACAGAGCAGAGAGTTATCCGCGAGGAGAAAGAGGCGAGAGAGTCGAGAGAAGTGGGAGAGGTGGGAGAGGTGGAAGGGAATCTGACAGATTTACGCCAGCCGGAAAGCATCGAGAGGAGCGCCAGCATTTTTGGTGGAAGCGTTATGACAAGAGGTTCGGACCCCCTCCGCCCTACTGCGTCAATGAGCCCTTCAATCTCGCCGACTTTGATCTTTCTGCTAGTCGACCAGGGAGTTTGTGGTCGAACAGTGTTACTGTAGAGAAATGATACCCAGCGTAGAACATTTGCCGTTATGAGCCCTATGCGGATATCCAGTGAGGATTCCTCCTATTTCAATCACAAACGCAGAGTATAACATACCTTTGAACCTTTGAACGACTCACTGCCGGATTTTCGAGTCAACCAGAGCAATAGGTCAACGGCAACTTGTAGGTGTTGTGCAGTCAGCATCCTTGCTGCTGAGGCTGCAACGTGACGCACAGCTGGTTATAGTATTTCAGCAGATGGTCGCTATTCAAACCAAAAGATAATGTTCACCCGGGAGGTCGTGTTTTTGAAGAATTGGGAATCGCAACTTCAGTGGCTTTCGCGGGCAGAAAGTTTGTTATTGTTTGGCCGTAATCTTCCTGATCAACCTGATTCGGAAGGTGTCTAAGTTTGCTCGTGGTTGTCATTTTCCACATTACGACATGCTCGTACAGAAACGAACAGATCCAGTCTCATCTCATCAAAGCTTCGGAAGAAAATTCAAAATGTGTGTATCCCCATACGATGAAGCGGTAGTCCTGAGTCCTGTTGTTCTTCTTGTCGTGTGCGCTCACACACCTGCTCGAACAATAAGTCCCGGGCCTACTAGTTCGACACCTCGTGCATCGCTCACACCCCTTACTAGCCAAACCACGCATGACGTCTTTAAACCGAAAAATATACTCCGGCCACGGGTAGCTGCACTCCTATACTTACAATATAGCGCAGGCATCATATCTGAGACAACTTTGGCAGCACTGTCGGAAACAGAAGTTCGTTCGCACGCCGTGCTGCCACGCTTTGTACTGTGTACAGCCCGCACAATGTTTGTAACCAATTCTGTTCCATCCAAAATTTAGCAGTATTGTGTTATTTTCCATCATTTCATTATGACTTCGCTGGGTACTTGAGTCTGAGAACCAAACTCAAATTCCATTGGTTCCCTTGAACAAGTTGTACTAGCATCATCCTCGACCTCCTCGACTTCTCAAAGCCATCTTCAGCAGCTGAAGCAGCACCACGGCTCTCCGCATAGAGAAGTTCAAGTATATCCGTAGGGCGCTCTGGCTGCCTGTCTCATAGTATGCTTGATCGCGGTTGACAGTGGCAGGCAGTTCGACATGCATCAGGCAAAAGCTCCATATTATCACGCCTGTCGGAAATGGGGAAAGGTAAATCAGCCCCTGCTTGTTAGAAATTGTGGCCAACACAGAACTCGAACCGATGGAACTTAAACGGCGATGTTGTAATGTGTAAATAGTCACCGCAGCAAGGAGCGACAGCTCCCCTCCTCATCGCAACACTTGAGTATCTACGAGTCCATCATGCGTAATGTCTTCATAGCTAGGCAAGCTACCACTACTCATGGTCCTGGTACGTTCCCGCTTTGGCTTCAGTTATCTCACGGTTTGTTCTCATGGTTAGCCACTGCAGATCTACGGCACCGTGTAGTCCCGTCGGAGACCATTGAGGCAACAAATATCCCTATTGACAGCCCATTCTCAACGGCGTTCGACACAGTTACCATTGCCAGTGAATCGACAACACCCGATGCAGCTATTTCAGACACGTCTAGCGATATAATTGCTACCACTGCGCCTTCAGATACCCCGAGCAGTTCACCACCCGTCCTCGAAGCGCCTAGCTCTACGGGCTCAACACCCGGCGGTAAAGCTGACACAGCTCCTGCTATATCTCCCAACACACCAAGTCCCACTTCCAACCCTGGGGTAATGTCAATGTCGAGCTCCAATGCGGACACCACTCCGCCGAGTACCTCAGCACCAACCCCCCTTTCCGACGTTACCTCACCTGGATTATCCCCTACAACATCCCTAGCGTCCCTTACACCGTCATCGACGTCCTTGGCACCTTTGACAATTCCCTTCACACCATCGTCGGCAGGACCACGCAAGCCAGCCAATGTAAGCGAGGGCATGATCGCAGGTGTTGCAGTCGGTGTCCTCGTACTCTTCACCGTTTTTGTGGCAGTCTACCTAAACAGGAGACGGAAGCCTAAGCCTGCCACGTGCATTGCAAGTGCGGAATGGCCTGTTATCCCATGCTCGCCGGCGAGTGTATTTGGCCCACAGCATTCCAGTGATTGGCAGCCAAGAGACGCAGGCTCAGAGAGTAGTGTGGCGGTCAGCACGGCTAGTTCACGTCACTGCATCTCGCCAGCTACAGTGCAGACCGATCACCAAGAGGAGGTGAAAGAGGCGGAAGACGTGGAGAGAGAACCTTCAGAGTCGAGCCAGTCGAATACTTTGCAGAGGAGCACTAGCGTTTTCACCATTACCGGAGATTCTGACCCGCCTCCACCTTACTGCGCAGATGAACCTGTTGTTCCGGCTGAAGTTAACCTGTCTGCTGTTTGTCTACGGAGCGAAGATGAGCAGCAGTGACCAGTGCGAGAGTAGAATACCCAGCAATGTACGCTTTACCCTGAAAATAGATATTTCGTGATTTGCACCTGTTGTTTAATCTCAGAGTAACACACCTTTATGCCATCGATTTATCACGGACAATAGTTTCCCAGGAATACCGCTGTGCTGTGCATGGAACGACACGTCTAGTCCAGCTAGTGTGAAGGTTGCAATCTTAGCTCTTGTTGGGGGTGCTGCGATGAAACGAACGCGCATGCTTCCAAGATGGTGTATGACGGAGCAGTGAGAGTTGCACTCACCCCCTGGTGCCCTATAGATAATGAGTATAATTCAGTGATGACCTCGACTGCTCTGAACTAGCAATCGCAAGGGCCGCGACCACTGGGGCATGAGGATCGAGGAGTTAGCTTGCCTCAATCGGCTGGCCAAAATGGTTTTGTAACGTGTTCTGTCTTTGCCCAGTACAGAGAAGAGGGATAGTTATGAAGAGGAGAAAGAGGAGAGACGGGAGGAAATCTGACACAGTTGCGCCAGCTGATCAGCGTTGATTCGAGGCATCATCTCTGGTGGAAGTGCCATGACAAGAGGTTCGAATCCATCCCCATCGTACTGCATCAATAAGCCCTTCAATCCCGCCGGGATTAATCCTTCTGCTGTTCGACTAGGGAGTGTTTGGTCTGAACTTCAGTAGTTCGTGTAGAGATGTGATACTATTGGAGAGGAGCACTATTAGTAGCGTTTCTGGTAGAAGCACCATGACGAAATATTCTGACCCACCTCTACCATACTGTGCAGATGCACCTCTTGATCCCGCTGACTTTAACCTCTCTGCTATTCGTCGAGGGAATGATGAGCATGAGCAGTGATAACCAGTACGCGAGCACGACTCCCAGCAGCTTACGTTTCATCCTGAATATAGATATCTCGTGATCATGCTTTGTGCCTGACAGACAATCCCAGTGTAACGTACCTTTGTTTCATCATTGCATCAGGGACGATAGCGTTGTCAAGATTCCCACTGTGCTGTGCATGAAACGGCGCGTCCACTCCAGCGAGTCAGAAGATTGCATGATCAGCTTCTGTTGGGTACTGCGATGAACTTACGAACGCATATGCTTCCTCACAAAAGAGGACTGTTAGTTGCACTCACACCACGGTGCCCTATCAATAAATGATATCGAGCTAAGTCAGGTAAGTAGTCTATGATAGTACGCACCTTGACGCACCACTCGTGCACCGTCTGAGGCTGTTTTGAACTTCGTGCGATCGCAAGGCCCGCATCGACCCTCAGTAGACTATAGCTAGGAATATTGGGAGGAGCGAGCTCGTCTCAGTTGACCCGTGGTCCAGAAGGTGTTGCAACACGCGAAATTATGCAACAGTGTAACAGTGCAACGCTGACATCGCTCGCCGTGGATACCTGCGCAACCTTGCACCATGACCGTGGGGTTGAATATCAGTAGCTGAGCGCATCCAAGTAACATCACAAAGCCACCTACGTATTATCATTATGGATCATGAACTGTTTGGCGGGATTGAGAATAACTTTGCTTTTTTGTGTGGGGAGTTGGTACATAGATGATCAAGAAGTCAAAGAGCGCCCTGCTCATGACAGCCACATCTGTTGCCATGATGCAGCTACCTCCCATCCACAGCTTTCGTTGTTCAAATGCCATCTCCTTGTTCAAGTACGGCAGCCGTAACAGATATCATAACGAGATGCCTGTATGTATCACTTTTCGTTCACGACCACTCCGACTCTCACTCGCCCACCTCTTGCCCTCAGCCTTCCTCTCCACCGTGACCATCGAGCTAGCCTCGTCTCTCAGCCGTAGCATCTTGCAGCACAAGAAGCGTACGGCAAGGTGTCTCACACAACGCAAATATTCCCTTGCGCCACAAGCTTATGTTGGCCTGATTCTGGTTACTCGAAGTGAATCATGAGTAACGTCTTCAAGCTTAGGACAGGGAATGGCGGTATGTGCACGGTCAAATTTTTTCACGTTAAGCAATACAGTCTCACTTTCAATATAGATCCAGGCCATCCGCTAATGGTGCAGGCGTGCCAACTACTCGCGGATTTTGTATCTTGCACGGCCAATACAGTCATAGTGACCAAGTCCATACCATTCTCATTGACGCACAATCTCCCATTGCCTACCACCATCGCTGGAGTCACGATCACTACAGAAATTGCGGGACCTTCTGTGACTACGATAGGTCAGGTCACCCCCGCCGTACCTGGGAACACACCGACTCCTACTCTTCCACCTACACCTAATGACCCAGCAGCAGCACCCACTTCAACTTTGAATCCCGTCACCAGTCAAACCACCGCTAGCGGAGATCAGACACCCGCCTCACCCACAGAACCCAGCACCTTATCAGGTACAGGCAGCAACGGCGGCACTGGTGCAAGCAGCAGCCCGCAGATCTCTAGCACTCCGGGGCTCAACCCGCCGTCGTCACCTGACTCACCCTCTAGCACTAATTCCCCTAATTCCCCATTCGATTCATCACCTCCCAGTGCAGTCGCATCTGGCTACGCGCTATCTTCATCTTCGCCAAACTCAGCACCACAGTCCCCCTCGTCAATGGTCCCCTCGAGCGCCCAACCAGGCTCAGGATCAACTACACCAGCACTCTCCTCCGCAGCCAGTCGGCCAAAGTCGATAGCAGGTCCGATCGCCGGTGGAGTCATCGGTGGCCTCCTCCTCCTCGCCGCTCTCTTCCTACTATGGTTTTACAGAAAGAGGATTATGGACCGCTGGAGAGGCGCACACCGTGTTGCGCCCAGCTCGGAATTCCTGAACGTGCAGAACGCTCGGGATGGGGGCATGGGAGGAGGAGGGGGAGGAGCAAAGGCAGCCGGGTTTACCGTCCAACCGAGAGAGATGAGCATGTACGAAAGTGGAAGCGGGTTCGCGAGCCGGGCTGTAAGCCCGTATGGCGCGCAGACGAATGGAAGGAGTATGGAGATGTTTCGAGAGGAGGCGGTAGGAGCAGGCGTGGCGGGTGTCGGAGCGGGTGTGTTTGGAAGCTTGGCAGCAGAAGAAGGCGCGGCAGATGAGCCTCCGCCACCGTTCACCAAAGGGAACTTCAATGACCCTCTGGTTGAGAAGTTGAACGATGCGGCGCGGCAGCGTCAAGAACTCTATCTGGCGGCGTTGGCTGGTGGTGCCACGGCAAACCCATCTGCGTATCCGAGATCGGCTGCGCGAAAGCCAGTGCCCAGCACGAGTGACTCGGAGTATACGTCCGCCGGGTCGAGCTCGTCGCATGGCGCGCAGTCGAGTTCTGCACACACCTCGCTGACGTCTCAGCACGATCTACTCGCTGGTAGCTCATACGTAGATCCCTTCCACGAAAGCGACGACGAAGGGGACATGAAGAGCACGAGCCCGATGTTGAACCCAAGGAAAATCGCTAGGATGAGCATGCAGGTGGACGCCAACTCTGATCCTCGTATTCGCACGAAGTCGCAAGCTGGGGAGATTGGTTGGGCGGTTTAGTTGGAGTCTTCTAGTGGTGGTTGTAGTAGTAGCAGTCATGCTTGGTTTCGGGGTCAATACAGCAGTATTTATACTTCGGTATTGTCGGGTAGTGAGCTTCATTTTGGACCTTTGACCTCCGAAAACAGCACTTACTAGTTTCTCGGAGAATAATGTGTATGATCATGGCGTCCGTCATATTTGACGATTGAACGAGACGGTTTCGTGAATAGCCATTTGCTTGGATGAGTGGAAATGGGTGCGCAAGCCGAATATATGTTGCTAGGGATGCTGCAGATGACAGATCCAGGTGTCCGCGCTGTTTTCGTCTGCACCTCGGTATGACTTTGGGCTATGTATCGTGCCCGGCGCAGTTCGCACGAGACGAACGACACGGTGGATGCAGCCCTTCGAGGTACATCCCCACACAATTCCTGCGCACAACGATCAGTGAGACGGGCGCGACGACCTCGAGTTCGTGTGACAAGCACTTGCAATGTCCATAAGATCCTGAACCACAGAAACCCTCGAAAGAAGAGATATTATTTTTTCAAGCGCATATCAGAAAACCCTGTTGGTGCCATCTAAGAAACTCGTCGGAGTTTGTGGGTGGACCATGAGCGCAGGTTCATCGAATTGGCCCAAAACATCGATCCACCGCAACCCGTAACGAAACGTGTAAACCTACATACCCCCTACCAACGCGAATCTGTCGCCCGCGAATGTCTTTTGGGCTTGTGGAGATCCATTACTTCTGTCCCTTTCAATCAGCAACAATACAGTGTCGGAGGGCGGCTATGACTCACCTTTGTGAGTAGTTCGAGTCGCGACATAGAGGATCGTTAGGCTCGACATTGCATATCTCTTTCATCCCGCGGCAGCATCGCAACTCCGAATGCACTGCTCGTGTCAGTCCAGCCGCGCAAGCGCCACGAAGCCAGCGCTTTGTGTCTCGTCCCGCCGAATCGACCGCTGGAACCTGCCGCAATGTTCTCGAGTACTGGCTGTTATCTCATTTGAACTGATTTTGTTCAACTGTCATATTAAGGTGCCGTGGTCATACAACATACAATAGTCTAGTCGCTCAAGATAGCTTGTACGACGTTCGAGACGCGCAGCTGCCGAAGATCGGTATACGTCTGTCAATTGAAACGACCAAAAGGTAATGGTCAGTTCACAGCAGCCGGTCAATGAGAGGGAAGGGGCTCGCCTGTCCACACCCCACAAACACGATGGGCTGTCCCGTGATATATGTCATAGAAAGAGCAGCGCCGACCTAATACGAAGTCAGCAACTACAGACCGCTGCTATTGTTCAGTTCTGCTTCCCACCTTATCGTCGACAGTATCCCACTTCGTGACGATCATCCCGTCAATCCCTCGTTCCTTGCCCGTGCCAGCAGCGGACGAGAAATCGCGCAGCGCCCGATCAAACTTTTGCAGTTGATCGACCGCTTCGTTGCCCACTAGCGCTTCACCGACAAAAAGAATTTTGTCGGGGTTGTTCGTAGACACCAGTTTGGCGAGGGCGCGCATGAGAGGCTAACGAGCATACCCACGTTAGCAGGACACGGCACGCCAGAGTAGCAATCAGGACAAACCTCGTTATCCTGCATACGACCGGCGGTGTCGATTAACACCACATCAAAGTCGTTGTCACGCCCGTATGCGATAGCCTCCTTCGCGATTCCTGCGGCATCCTTGCCGTACCCTCTCTCGTAAAGTTCCACTCGTCCCTTACTGTCCGTAGCGCCATTTGGCCCAACACCGAGCATGCTCAGATTTCGAACATGGACCCGCAATTGCTCCACCGCCCCACTCCTACATTTACAGTGCAGAAAATCGATGAATACTTTGAATGGACACATCAACACACAGGACGCACCGGAAAGTATCGCAGGCGGCTATGAGAACTCTCAGACCGTTCTGCACCAGCCAAAAGCACACCTTGGACAAGTTGGTGCTTTTACCGACACCATTCACTCCCACAAACGTGATGCTGTATGGCTCGCGTTGCTGAGATGACGGCAGGTGAGAAGAGAGCTTAGTGCGGATGGAAAGAAGCAAATCGGTAGAAGTTTTTGGCGTCAAGATTCGCGTGAGCGAAGTAGACAGAGCCTGGCGGAAGGCAGAAGACGTCGCTACGGAGGTTGTTTAAGTTCAACAGGACCGCGGTGAAAGGAAGCTCGACCTACACTGGAAACTGCCTAATTTCTTTCCTACCAAACTGTCGCTCACGCCTTCGCACACCTTGTCCGCAATCTCCTTTGCCACGTTCTTCTTCATCAAATGCTGCTTCATCCCCTCCAACACATGCTTGAGATCATCCTGAGTCAACACCTTGCTGCCGGTCAGCCTCGCGAACATGCTTCCTAGCACACCAAACGATCTCGCTTGCTCCGCCTTTGCCTTTTCTTGATTCAACGCCTGCGTGAGCGCGGACGCAGACAACTCAGACGTAGATGTAAACTCCCAGTCCTTCACCTCGTAAATCCCGTCTTTGACGATTCCGAGAGACGACTGGTCGACGAGAGCGTTCACGTCCGCCGGTTTAGCCGAGGAACTTGGCGAGTCAACGCTCACGTAGCTAAAGTCAAGTGATGCCATGTCGGATTCTGTGGGAGCCTCGTCGCCCCATTTGCGCTGCGACTTCGCCTTGGTCTTCTTTGTCTTCTTGTGAGTAGGGGTGTCCGAACTTTGTTGGAGATAAGCAAAGGTAAATTAGCGAAATGCGCACTTGCTTGAATTGTTGCATGCCAAAACATACTCAGAGGTGGGTAGGCTGTCTCTCCCGCTCCCCGCATCTGGCCGCCTCTTCCCACCACCCGTAATCGGCCGACCTCTGGCCTTCAGTCTGTTTTTCAATGCTTGTACATTTCGTGCGATCTGCTCTTCGTCAACCGTCGCAGCTCCTGAGTCCGAAGGAGCTGGCCGTTTATGTAACTGTAAGTGTAATAAGCAGTTTAAGACCGGGATAGACTGACCAACGTCATCGGCATCAGACGGAGGGACAGAGTCCACGATATTCTCCGCCTGAGCCACGCTGTGCTTAAGGCGTGATTTGCGTTCCTTCATAGCGCATATGTCAGGACAAATGTAGGTTACCGGGTGCATGAAAGCGAGAGACAAACCACATCGCTAAAGTAGAAAAAGATGTACGAACCTGAGCTGCTTTGTTTTCTAATCCGCGCAACACATCATCGAAGAGCTTATCCCACCTCTCAAAGGCTTTTCTAAAATCCCATGTCACGGTTGTGTCGGCCGCCAACACCTTTCCGACCGAGGCGGCATGCAGGGATGCCACGAACGTGGTCAGAAACGGTTGGAAGAGCTGAACAAAGAGTGCTTTGAGTGTTGCCAGTAGCTCGTCGACGTAAGTCAGCTGCAGTATCCTTTGGTAGGCCACCTGTGGTGCAATCGCATCGAAGTTACCGTCCAAGCTACAGTTGGAACGCAACGAATTGATTGATCAGAACTCACCACGAATATGAGCTCCAGGTCGTTCACAAACGTCCACTTCACAGCGTAACCATCCTTCTCGTAACCCTTCTCTGCGTTTCTTCCTTCTATCAGTGCATCGCGTATCAGCGAGTTGACGGGCGCAGCAGCTGGGGTGAACGAGCGAGACCAGAGTACTATTCCGCCTGCGATAGTGTGCGCGTAAGTCTGCTGGGCGCGAGCTTGCAGTAAATAGTGTCATACCTTTGTGTGATATCGAGCAGTGGTCGAGCATTGAGCCTCAAGCTTGATTTGTGGAATAAAATGTAACACGGTGGTAAGTATGAAGGAAAGACAGTGACGGTCCGCTGCAATGCACCAGCAGCGCCATTTAACGAGGCTCGATCAATTCAACCCTAATCTAGACAATGGACGGGTGGGAAGTTATTCAATATTCCATCCTCGCGGCGTCTCGTGCTCGTTAGGTACACATCCCCACGTTCATCCACACAATGCTCGGTGTTGAAGGCTACGGCAGCGACAGCGACGGCGAGGACGAGACAACAGTGCCTCTCACACAGCCGTCAACGTCAACTGCTAAGCCTCCCACAGCTCAGAAGAAGACAGGCCTTTCACTTCTGCCACCTGCGTCTGCTGCCTCTGGTTCCAAAGCGTTGTCTGGCCTGTCGCTACCTGCACCGAAGAAGAGAGCACCGAAGAAGATTGCTATCGGACTGCCTGCGCTTTCTCATGGTAATGAAGATGATTCCGCTCTGGACGACGAACCACCAGCGAAGAAGGCCCGTATAGAGATGGGTGCAGGCTCTTCGTCCTTGTTCTCCATGCTTCCTGCACCAAAGAACGCAAACCCTGTACCAGAGAGAGTCTTAGGTGGCGGGAAGGGCCGCGGGCTAGTCTTTCATACAGGTGTGAAGCCGTCTACGACGCAAGTGACCATTGAAGATGTGGAGGAGGACGCTCATGAGCATACACCGGTGAACCTTGCACCTCTTTCTAATAGCATACTAGAGGATGCCCCTCCTCCGATGCCATCGAAACTAGCTGCTGCTCCCTTCCGCCCGCCGTCACTGGTCCGAGGCAAAGCGAACATCAACACGGAGGACCGACCGACGTTGCCCAAGGTCTCGACGGTGAAACCCGCAGCCCCCACAGTAGACTTCTTCTCCTTATGTACGCAACCCGTCTACTCACCTCCTTACGACCAGCCACTGACTATCCCCACAGCATCCACACCCACACCCCGAAGCCCCCCACTGAGAAATGCAAGCTCATCCCTCCCTCTCCTCTCCGTCTCCTCAGCACCCAAAGTCGATGACTTCACAATTCCAGAACCAACACCCACAGATCCCTACCCTGGCTACTACCTTCTCCCCTCAGGCACCTGGGCAGCGCACGACCCCGCATACTACCAAAAGTTTTACAACAAGTGGAAACGAGACTACGATAAACACGTGCGTGCGCTGGAGAAGGGGGTGAGGAAGGGGTTCGAGGGCGTGGAGAGGGAAGGGGTCACGGAGGTGAACGCGGCGAAGGAGATGGAGAGGGCGAAGCTCGAGATTCAGGAGAGAGAGGAGAAGAAGGCGTTGACAATGGCGGACGGCGCCACTCCTGCTGCGCCAAAGATGAATATCAAGGTATGTGGCTGTGTCACTGACCGGGTATTTCTTGGGGTCTTTTGTTGACCGTGCGGATGGTTAGGGTGCTGCTCTAAGTGGAAGAGCCAAGACGAGGCATCAGCTTTCGACTTTGCTCACGGATGCGTATCAGAATCGGGAGGCGTTGGAAGAGCAGATAGCACAGGCACGTCGCAATCGCAAGGAAGCAGGAAACAAGTATGGTGAGTCAACACACAAAAGAGTAGTGGCCCTGGATACCTCAACTCACTGTCTTACCAGGTTTTTGAGAATACTCATGTCACTAGCAACTGTTCTCTGAGAACGCCGTTCAATTATTACACTACGATAGCTACTCACACGAGCGCCATACTGTTGAGTTATACGGACGTTAACTGGATGTACATGTGCGAGATATCCAAAGACGTATTGGAATAGAGGAAAGATAGAACCATGACAACAATTCCCGACGAACTAATATTTACTTGGCAGCAGAAGAGAATTCTGCAAGTAAGATGTCAGTCAGTACGACGGTTGAGAATGACAACAATGTACATACTGGTGACCGACTTGGTTCCCTCTGAAATAGCGTGCTTGGCGAGCTCTCCCGGAAGGATGAGACGAACAGAAGTCTGGATCTCGCGAGATGAAATGGTCGACTTCTTCGAGTACGATGCAAGCTCTATTGGACATGGTCAGCACATGACTACGCGGTCAGGTTGGCCAAAAAGAGGACTTACTGGATGCCTCAGTGGCAATGCGCTCAAAAATATCGTTGACAAAAGAGTTAAGAATCGCCATCGCCTTGTTAGAGATTCCAGTGTCAGGATGAACCTGCTTCAACACTATAGACCGAATACACGTGTCACTAGCATTCTCAATGTTGACGGCATTCTTGAACTTACCCTTGTAGATGTACGAGCTGTAAGTCTCCTTACGAGACTTCCTGCGCTTCTTCTTCTCAGTGCCATCACCACTTGGCGCAGACTTCGCAGCAGTCTTCTTTGCCTTGCCTTCAGACTTGGCTGCAGGCGCCTTGGAGGCGACAGTGGAGGCAGGTGCCTTGGAAGCAGTAGAGGCAGGCTATGAAGCGTAGTGAGGAAGGTTGATACACGAAAAGACGCGTTCGGTGAGTTCATGCGTGTCGCGAATTCTGTGAATAACCAACCTTGGGGGCCATGGTGATGTATTTGCTGTCATTTCACCAAGGTGAGTGTGGTGATCCAGTCTCTGTGGGTTTCAGCTTACCTTTGTGTGGTGCGAAGGGGTCCTGAGAGAGGGAGGAGGTGGGTGTTAAGAGCAAGGAGCAATGGAGGCTACAGTGAGCGCGACGCGCCCTTTTTAAACGGACTCAGAGGTCACGTGCATCTAAACGCGGACGCGTTTTGATCGCGCTACGGGCGTCTACTTCTGTTTGAGGGAAGCTGCTCATGCAACTCGGCCGTCGTTATCGCTGAAGCAAGATGCTGACAGTCTTTCAGGCATCGGTGAGTCCCGGTTCTACGTTGCAAACGTTGTAGGGGAAATGTCCACCGCAACACCAGCAATCATTCTCTACACCTCAAGTTGGGCAAATCCCACTCCGCGTGTGACAGTGGCAGCTGTGAGAAAGCAATGCGGGCAGGCGTTGGCAGCCTTAAGACGGGGTGCTGAACAGCTGCCGAAGAAAGGTGGTGCAATGGTGGTGTGGGGTGTGTGACAGCGGTGGACCGGAACCATTTGCCGGAATTAAGACTGGCACTGTTTGATTCAAACGGAGATCAATCAGTGATCGTCGGGGTATGTACATTTTGGGGCATTTACAATCAGCGCCCAAATTGGAAAGCCGATTGCGTCCTTGTTCACTTGTCCTTGGCTGACAATACAGCCTGTCTTTTGCTCTCGAACCACCATCAACGCAACTATTGACAACAACATTCTCGATTGTGCCACACCCAGGCCTGATAGTTACACACGGTGAGTACAGAACTCTATATGTTGTGCAATCCGGAGCTTAAATTGCGCGCTTTCTCAGCTTTGGAGACAGAGAGAGAGCGGGGTCCAGGGGCAGAGCCCTTGGTCGGCACGGCTGACACCGCAACGACTGAATACTCTTTGTAGATACAGCATACATGTATTGTTACTCCTGTAGCTGTACACAATAAAAATAGCTTTTCATTCAGTTTCAATTACATGATATAAGTGGACAGCTGACATGGGGACAGGGCTCGACGTGACAAACAGGGACACGAAGTGGAAAATAACAAGGAGCATAGAGCACAATGCTTTAACCAGCTATCAGACTTTGTTCAAGTTGCTAGTCCAGTAGAGACCAAGTTAGTATTGATACTACCTGCTATGTAGTACAAGAGGTTTTGCTTACCTAGCCCAGTAAAGACCAAGAGGTCAAGATGGGGGGCTAGGAGCGTACATGCAGCTGTATATATAGACTTCAGGGACCTGCGCACAGACCATGTTAAGGGCAGGCTTTGCAAGAAGCTGTGTGAACAAAGAACAATAAAACTATTTAAAGGAGAACAATAGCTATTGTCTAGACTTTGCCAAGAACTCTACTCGTGAGAGAATCTATCTAAAAGGAGACCAACTATTGTGTTCCATTCCCACACCTGTGAGAACATTCTTCCATAAAGAGAACAATAGGGAAAGAACAAAAGGAGTCCACATGAGCAGTATCTATGATGCCAAACCCTAGCTATGGGCTGAGCCCAGACTCCTACCCAGTCGTCTCCGGTCGGGAGAGCAGAAGACATGCTGGGTCTCGAGTGATATTTGGTTGTATTTAGTGTAATACTGTTTTTGTAACAGTTAAGGTTACACTCACCAGATAGTTGATAAACTTGAGGGGGAGATAGTGAGATAGAGAGTAGAGTGTTGGTGAAAGTGTGTACTGGAAAGTACGAAGTAGTCCTTGATCAACAGAGTGGATAAGACTGAGGAGATATGCCCTCAGGAGTGCCTCTATATATACATGAAGGGGAGGACCCCAGGTACTACCCTAAGACCCCTAATACCTACATGAGTAAGTGAAGTAATCTACCTTACTAAGCATGCTCTATGCCCTAGTGGTGCCACTTCAATAATCAACCAATAACAATTGTCCCCATGACCTGACCCCATGACCCAGTTCCAAGGCTAGACCTTTTTAGCTTGTTCTAAGACAAGGCTAGACTTTTCCAGAAGGTTATAAGAACTATGACATCATCTAATGGAATGTTCTATACTATGACATCATAGTTCCAGCATGTTCCACAAGGTTCCAGAGAGTTCTATCATGTAATACACAGATAAGGAAAGGAGCACATCAGCGCATCAGAGACAGGAGGCGCATCAGCGCATCAATTGATAGGTACTGAGAATAAGCGCCGGAATAAGCACCTGATAAGCACTTAAATATTCCCAATAATACTGTTGCCTGGTAAGGCAAGTCTTGTAGAAACATTGAAAATCTGTGACAGTATTGCCCATCAAGTTCCCACGCTTCTGGGGACAGTTGCATTACATTTTCTAGCGTTAGCAAGGCCGGCAAGCGGCAAGTACAATTCCTGAAGATTGAATGAAATATTACTTTTTGAGCCAAATTTGTAAGTGAACTTGGTGCTGGTAGCAGCCTGACAAGTGGTTTTGTTGGGGATAGCTTCTTTGATGAGTGATGTATAGTAAGTTGGTCGTTTGTCTTCACTGGAGCACACAATCATTCATGAAAGAAGAGGGACTGTGCTGTATTGTTTGAACTGCAACAATGGGTGTGAGTACAGAATTGAAACAAGTTTGTGGAGCAGAGCATGGAGATAAGGATTGTTTGACATGCATCTTCTTCTCAATGGTGTCCAGCTATGTTAAATAGGCTAGATGCAGTTTGGTAAACTGCAGGAGCAGGGTTACAAGTGATTATGTTGTTGATAGCAAATTAAATGAATCATTTAGCATGAAATAGTTACTTGCACCTATGACTTTGATACCAAAAAGAACTTCAGTAAACAACTCTGTTCCTGGTAAGGACCTTGCCAAGCCATCTGGTCATGAATATTGACTGTATTACAAGCATTTACTGTTGGTGACACCTTTGATAGGCAACTTGATCTGCGATAAAGTGACTGTACTACAATTGATCAGTTTGGTTGCGGGAAAAGGAGCCATACATTGATGTAGATAGTCACCAATGGTAGCAAGGGGCTTCATCTACCTTGTTATTGATCTTGTGCAGTGTTCAATGCTGATTCTAGAAAATTACTTGCTTAAAGAATGAAGGGCTTTAGGGTGTCTCATTAGTTCAATTGCTGGAACATGTTACATGTGTCCTGTTGATGTCTGCACTGCCTTACCCCTATTGGAGCTGCCACAGGCTGGGTTCTGATTGTGACTCCTGCTTATAGAGCAATTAGTGGTTGTGAAACTGTGTGGAAGAATCAAAGGCAGTGCTCTACACTGATGCAACCACGTCCTATTGATGTCTGAACTGCATCAGCCCCACTAGAGCTGCCACAGGCTGTGTTCTGGTTGTAACTCCTCCTTTGAGAGCAACTAATGGTTGTGAAGCTTTGTGGAACAATCCGGTGCAGTGCTTGCTGCCAATGCAACTATGTCCTGTTGATGTCTGAGATGCATCACCCCTATTGGAACCACCATAGACTGTGTTCTGATTGTAACTTCTACATAGAGAGTAGTGGTTGTAAAACCTTGTGAACCAATTGAATGCAGTGCTTGCTGCCAATGCAACCAGGTACTGTAGTGGTCTGAACTGCCTCACCCCCATTGGAACTGCCACAGTTGTAACTTCTGCTTGTTGAGTAGTGGTTGTGAAAATTTGTGGACCAATTGAATGCAGTGCTGGCTGCTGATGAAGCCATGTCCAGCTGATGTCTGTGCTGCCTCACCCCCATTGGAGCTGCCACAGGCTGTGTTCTGATTGTAACTCCCGCTTATAGAGCAACTGGTTGTTGTAAAACTGTGTGGAAGAATCAAAGGCAGTGCTCTATGCTGATGTGACCACGTCCTGTTGGTGTCTGAACTGCCTTAGCCCCATTAGAACTGTCACAGGCTATGTTCTGAATTAAACTCCTCCTTAAAGAGCAACTAGTGGTTGTGAAAGTTTGTGCAACCATTTGACGCAGTGCTTGCTGCTGATGCAACCATGTCGTGTTGATGTCTGAACTGCCTCACCCCCATTGGAAATGCCACAGGCTGTGTTCTGATTGAAACCCTTGCTTAGATAGCAACTAAAAGTTGTGAAACTTTGTGGAACAATCAGATGCAGTACTCACTGCTGATGCAGCCACAAAATTACATTGTCCAAGAATGTAGGGTTGAGAATTTGTAGTTAGCTTCTAAAGTACTGGTAACTCTTGCTCAGAGCCAATACTATGTGTGGCATGTCTTCTAATTGTATTCCTTGTTCAGAGAGAAAGCAATGTCTGTAGATTGCTGCACATATACCTGACCAGAAATTGACATCATTTGCCAGCACGAGTGGAGTTTGATTTTGAGTCTGGATGACTGTTTTCAGTAGACTGGCCATAACTTGCTCAATCCCACTTCAATTGACAGGATGTTTGTACCAGGATGCTACCACAAGATAGGGCTATCCAATGGTGTATGAAATGTAGAGTTTTTTCTTCCCATATGCAGTCTGTGAAAATCAAAAACTGCATTTTGATTGCAAAAGTGATCTGATACAAAGTAATAAAGGGCTATGGCCACCAAGGCCCACACAGCTGCAGCTAACTTTGAATCTGAGTCTGAGCAATGGTTTTCAGTAATCTGGCCATAACACACTCAGTTTTGCTCCAAATCACAAAATGTTTGCATGGCTCATGGCTATTTAATTGTATAAAGTATATACCCACCTGTGGTCATGTGCATGCTGAAAAAAATCAAGAACTGTGATTTGATCAGAAATAGCACCCATAGCACACGTTTTGTAGTACCAGTAACAAACCCAGTATGACTCCATCAATTGTATTCAGTGTGGTAACACAAAAACTATTGGTTTCTGTAATCCCTGTGAAGTTCCCACACATTGGGACAGTGGTGTCACATGTTGCAAGAGCTCAAAGCACTTGCATGCACTGGAACAATTTTCATTCTTCAGAAATTGTAACTTTGATAAGTTGATTTGTAGCTAGTAAATGCTTAGAATACTTACATCAACAAGTTATTTTGTTACTAGTAACAACTTTCATCAGTAACTTGTTGGCAATACCTACTTTGATAAGTAATTTTGTTACTGGTAACATCCTGCAATACAACCATGCTCCAAATACTTACTCTCATAAGTACTTTTGTTAGTAGTAACTAACTTTGTGATCAATGTGCCTGTATTGCATAACCCTAATTATAACCCGGTGGGTCACAAAGTCACAGTATTGCTGCGCTGTGTTTATTATGCTGATGACCTGAGAAAGCCTCTTCTTTGTTTTTTTGAACAAAAAAGAGGCTTTCTCAGGTCATCAGGCTTACTAAAACACCTGCAGGTGAGGGAGGTCACCAGTTTTGCTATGTGAAGTAGGCTTTGTGATAATCATTACACACATCATTGGATGTGATTGATTGAAGTAACAAACTGCTGGTGTGTGCTTTGCAAGTCTGTAACAAAAGGAAACAGCTGAGTTTCAATATGAGTCTGAGCAACCTTTTCCAGTAATGTGGCCATACCTTCCTCAATTCTGCTCCAAATCGGAAGATTTTGTTACCAGTCTATTGGCAAGACATAGAGCTATCCAATGGTGTATTATTTTTGCCCTTGTGTCCCCATTTGCCAGCTGTCAAGATTAGAAACTGTATTTTGACCAGAAAATGTGATCTATCACAAAGTTTTGAAGGGCTAGTAATGTCATGGATGGCCTGACTAGCCCTTAATTTTTGCAATTTACCTCTTGTTTTTAACTGTAAAACACCGGGCTGCAGCTCAGTTGCAACCTTCTCTGCATAAACTC